>CAIGRN010186439.1:0-10573 GCA_903798345.1 Fraxinus anomala | reverse complement strand
TAACAAATTACTAAAACTTGAATCTATGGAATCTATTATTTAATTTATTGGGATATCAATTTAAATTATAAATTTGTCATAAATAGAATGCATCAATTATATAATAAAAGTGTTTATATCCAAAATCGATTGAATTTAGGTCATAACACTTACGGAGTTAAATCTCCTTTTCCCTCTTTAATAAGGATACAAAAATAGTTCAACCATCAGTTTGTCACCATCTCATCTGCCTGTACTAGCCTCTCCTACACCGACTTGTAAGAAATATGTCATTCATTTTCTTATATTCATCACATGTGCAGTGTTTTAAGCAAACTATAGAAAAGTAATGCAATTTACAACAAAGTGAAACATTGTGCTTTTAAAAATGGCCAGTCAATTGTTTGTTCTTGCATTGATTTTCGTTGCTGTCACCGAAGTGGTGGCGACCAATTCCTCTTTGAACAGCTTTCCATCTTCATCACCAGCACCGAAATCGTCTTTCCCAAATCTGCACCACGTCTCCAAAGAAAAGAATAGCCTTTTCCGCCACCCCAAAATCGTTACCAGTGCTTGTACCTAAAAATCATCATTCCCCAACACTGGCACCAAAATCCTCTACTCCAAAATCCTCCAGCCCATCTGCCTCTCCTACCAACTCATCCTTACAATCCGAGTCCCCCCAAGGATGAGCCTTCATCTCCACTCGCATCCGTACTCGATAGCGAAGTCAGTTTTCCCGCTCCGTCTACTAGCACCTTCAGTCCTCCTCATGCTTTGGGACCCACTGCTCCATGGGCCACGGGTGATAGTAATGGAGCCGTCGCATTGAAAAATCTCTACTGTTGTCACAGCAGCCATTCGCAACCGGATTCTTCTTCTAAGCATGCTGAATGCAAATGCTTAGAGCGTGTTGGGCCTATTCTTGTATTTGTAACCTTGCTGTTGGAGATATTGAAGAGGAGATGAAGGAGATGAAAACTTGAACAAGATAGAAATGATGAGTCAGGCTAGAATATGCATATGATATACTGTCCTAAAAACGATATTTGCCTCCTCTAGTATACTTTTAAAATTTTCAGCAAACAGTTTAGAGGATTGACAAACCTTCAAGAAATAAGCGTTAAAGCAAAATTATTCTTTCTAGTTGAACTTGAAAACTTGAAGAATGATTGAATATGTTTTTAGAATAGGGAAAAATTCAAGTGCAGAATGAATGATGATTTCTAATGTTGTTTTCTTATATTTGGAATTGGAAATCTATCACCTATTTATAGATTTCTAACATTATATCACGAAAAGGCTCCAAATACTTGTGAAAAAGTTGAAAACTTTCCACCAAAAGGCACCAGAAATTCAAATAAAAAATTAGCCTAAAGGCTAAATGTTTTGAATCATGCGTACGCATACAGATGGTTATATCCATGTGTATAAGTGGTAGAAGCAAAAATGCCTCCATTTTCTATAGACAAGGTCATGCGTATGCATGGCCATTTAGCCTATGCATACACATGGTTAAGCAAAAACCACCCAATATGCCTTCCAATTTCATCATTAATTCATTCATGTTTTAACCTAAAAAAAAAGTGGCCCAAGCTTTGGACAACAAATAATTATAAAACAATCCCTCACATGTTCAAAATTCCTACCTATTCATACCTAGTAACACTAGCGTAAGAATTAGATATTTCTTGATTTGAATCTAACCATAGTATAAATCTCACAAACTATTATCGAAATTTCAAGTGGATAGTTTTGAACCAGTTATTCCTTATGACAATACTGGTGAAATCACCTACACAAGTGTTATATTTTCACAAGTTTCTCAAACTCGTTTAATGATATTATGGCCTTACACTTATTCTATTCGTTGAACTTCTAAAAGAAAAACTTTAACTCTTTATTGAGACAACACCACCTCAAAGTTCACATAGGTAAAGTTCTTCTGGTGTCTTTATTACTTTTAGATATACTTATATTTCATACTGAACTTCATTAAACGTTTTATAAACGCATCCTACTAATCGTAACAACCAGTACTATTTATCAAGGATATGATTTTATAATAAGTTAATAGTGTTAAAACTTATCCACTTATCGAATGACTTGATATTACCCTTTGAATGCTTAGAGCATGTTGGGTGTAGCTTAAAGGTAAAAAGAAAAAGAAAAAGAGAAGAAGAGTGATACTAATCCATTTCTTTTGTAGACGAAACAAGAAGCCATTTTGCATTATTCTTGTGTTTGTAACCCTGCTTGTAGGAAATATTGAAGAGGAGATGAAGGAGATGAAAACTTGATTAAGATAGAAATGATGACTGAGGCGAGAACACGTATATGATACACTGTCCTAAAAACGATATTTGCCTCATCTAGTATGCTTTTATGATTTCCAACAAATAGTTTAGAGGATTGACAAACTTTCAATTAACGTAAAAGCAAAATGATTCTTTCTAGTTGAACTTGTTGAAAACTTGAAGAAGGTTTGAACATGTATTTAGAATAGGGAAATATTCAAGTATAGAATGAATGATGATTTCTAATGTTGTTTTCTTATATTTGGAATTTGAAATATATCGCATGTTTATCAATTTCTAACATTATATCACGAAAATGTTCCAAACCCCCGTAAAAAGTTGAGAATTTTCCACCAAAAGGCACTGAAAAATCAAATAAAAAATCAGTCTAACGGCTAGATTTTTTGAACCAATAATGCCTCTATTTTCTATAGGTAAGGCCATGCATACGCATGACCATTAGCCTATGCATATGCATCGTTAAGCAGAAATCACCCAATATTTCTTCCAATTTCATCATTAACTCATTTCCATTTCAACCCAAAAAGGGCTAATTTTGAACAACAAATAATNTGAACAACAAATAATGATATAGCACTATAATTGTTAGAGCTTGTTACCTCTTTGAAAATTCTTCTACGATGATTTCAAATTATTTGGGAAAATTTATCGGCTTTATTCATTTATACTTTAACTTATTATAATGGCTAAAAGTACATAACGTCTATACAAAGATTGCTAAAAATGGAATGAAAAATTAATTAATATTTTTAATTAATTTACTATATTTGCACAAAATTAATTCATGCACTTCTGATCGCTTGTTTATAACATTTAAAATAGTTATTGGTTTCTGTCACACGTTTTCTATACCGTGAATTATGCTGCAAGTGTATGGTGTCAAGTTTTTTTATATAGTAGTAGAGTTAAGTGTCGAATCCACATGGATTGTAATTTAATTCCTACCAAATACTATAATTATATCAGCCTCTAGTTTATCTAGAAGAATCAATTTTCAATTCAAGGTTTTTTTTTTTAATCCTAAAGTAATATGAATGTTTAATAATTCAAATGAAATGAAAATAATTTATAAGAGAATTATCAATGCGAGAAAACCTAGTGATTGATTTCACCTCACTATCAACATTATTTTTCAACTTCTATAGTTACTTCTATCAATTTTTCCTGAATTCATAGGCAAAAATCACAATTTAAATTCTATTCCCTCTCTTGAGTGTTAAATAGAACTTATTTCTATATTTTAATTCAAATATCTCTATTCCGAATTAATGCTATAGAAATGATGAAAACATGATTCTTAAATGGAATAAGCCTCAATGGAATTATACTTTCTCTCGAAACCTATAATTTCCTAGGTCATGTTATTCTTAGATTACGCATAAATGGAATAAGAAAAACTGTTTTGCCGCTTGAATTCTTCTCCAATTTCTTGTCCTTTTTGCTCTAGATGGTTTTTCTTTTTTCCTTGTCTTCAAAGCTGTCCTTCCTCCCTCAGTTAGGTCTTTAAGTTTGCATTTATACCCTCTCAAGATGTCAACACGGATTTGAGTTGGGCTAGGCCAAAAAGATGAAAAAAAACACACACTTTTACTTTCTCGGGGCGCGGCGTCGTGGCGCCCAGGATCGGCGCTGCAGTGCCGTGTCTTCCGTTGGTATTCTCAAGCTGGCGCAGCGGCGCCCAGCTCTCTGCTCATTTTTTTGTGTCTGGCGCCCAATCGTGGCACCGTGGGCCTCAAGTCTTTGCCCTTTTTTACTTCATTTTTTTCCTTGTTTCACCTCCTCTTCAAGTCTACTTCTATGATCACACATGACTCCATCCCATCAAAATGCTCATAAGTGCTCAAGAAAATGCCGAAAATTATAATTTAAAGGTATTAATTTAATGAGAGATTTACACTCATCAAATACTCTTAAACTTAATTCTTTGCTTGTCCTCAAGCAAACACAAAAGACTATGCAAATAAAACTCATAAACAAACAAATGAAACATGCTACCAAAAGATTAAAATGCATATTTGGTTGGATAGATTGTTTTTATGGCTCAACAATGACGATGTAATATTGAATTTATGAATAACTTCAAATTTATAGTACAACAGCCAAATCCTTGCCTTTCCAATGCAGATTGTGTGTGTGTGTGTGATAAATCAAATACAACGCTGTACAATTATAAGTCGATTCAATTCCTGACCTTAAGAGTCAATTTTCTCGTTTCTACGCTCGTAGGATTCACACACCCCCAAACTTAATTTCTTTTCAATCTTTTACCCGAGGGCGTAATCTAAGATTAGATAGTAAGTCACTATTCCTTACCCTATCTCATTTGGGTAGATGTTACTGATTGCAATTTACTTATCAACAAATGAGGATTCTCCTTATTCTTTTGATTGCCTCAACCTTCAGGACTAAATTAAGTTACTAACCCCTTATCAAAGGTTTAATCCTCTAAAACAAGTGTTCTGGGGCTTAATCAAGGCACATATGTAGTGCGTATTCTGTTTCATGCACATGCTTTTCAGATATATATTTTTACGAATCCTATGTGCGAACGTCTCTCCCTTAAGTTTTCTAAATGACCCATGTAGTAAGTTTTAGGTCGATGACTCCGAAATCAGATGATATCAGGGCACTAGGTTTTAAACTCTTATAGGCTTTATCACTTGAGTCATAAATGCTACGAAGAGACGTTTCACAATGATATTGTTAATGTTGTCCTCATAGGGATCTTTTAAAGTGACATCATAACCATTTTTTTTTCTTTTATGCAGTGATTAGTGCGATGACCCTTATAAAACACTTATTCCCGAGAGTCAACCCCTAACTTAGGGTTTACACCGAATCTTCATCCTAATGGTGTCATACAATCTACACAACTGTAACATAAATGGAATCCACATTTATCTCCAAGTTTCCCTACAATAGACCAACCACCAAAACATCCTAAATTTGGTTTAAAGGCGTGATAATGTTATAGGTTATATGGATCGCTCTTCTAAGGTTGTTAATTCATCCTATATCATTTATGAATCAACCTATTCTTGTCCAACGCCAAATTCAATTTACGTGCATTTATGTCAAATTTTTTTGCAAAGGTAAGAAAGACTTCTGCTCAAGCACATAACTTATTCACAATTCACAACCAAGCCATTTTTTTTATATGCATCATTGCCAACAAAAATATCCAACCCATACAAGCATGCGATTTTTTTCACAAAATTCACATTAATGCAAATAAATTAATTAAACATGCACACAAGTAAATAAACCTTCAGAAGACAATTATATTAAAGTATCACCCCAAACTTAAATAGCACATTGTCCCCAATGGAAAAGATATAAAAGGGAAGGATATCGTAGTGAGAACATCAAAGATCCTTATCGTCACCTGGTGGAGCCGGATGTTGGAAATGAGATGGAAACGACAACGGTGGCGGAAATGTAAAATCAGGATGCGTAGAAGCCTTGACATCAATGCAAGCATTTTGATATTGAAACTGGGCATAAATGGAAGGCTGAAACTCATTCACTTATCCCTACTTTCTTCCTGCCAATTAGTCAAGCGCAAGTCCATCACCAATCTGAAATTTGCCACCCCACTGGCATTCCACTTCCATTCAGTACCGTCGTGAGTAAACAACTGAAGTAATATGCCTGGGTCAACCCCCTCATCTGGAAACCTTGAGTAATCATTATCTGGAATATTTCGGATGTGATAGAAGGAATTTATGGAACCACTATCAAATGAGATCCAATGACCCGGACAAACATCTTGAAGTTCTCGTGCTTCTTTGCATTTGCATAAAACTCTTTCACCAAAGGAATGGAAGCTGCCCCGGGTTGCAAAGCAGAAGTATCCCATCCCAGACTTTGTATTTTCTCGGGCAGTAAATGTTCAAAACCTCGCACCAGGATGTAGTTCCGATGTATCACCATCCGTTTAAAACGTTCTTCCACCTCGGGGCTCACAAAATGCTGTCGATCATAAGAAGTGGTAGACGAGGATGCCGTGGTTTTGGTTTTCTTCAAGGGAAGCATGATGTAAGAATCCACAATAGCTCTCAATAATACCAAAGGCAAGCTGAAGTAAACCGCCCAAAACAAGCCAAGATATCCTCTTCCACCAAGTTGGACAATACTGAACACCTAATTCGAAACTACAATCCACGAACCCCGATGAAAGCACCACAATAGCACACAAACAGTCACTCTGGCAATTTCTCAAACACCTTGTAAGCACTACCCCTACTAAAACACCAAACACCAAACCTTCAATTTTCCAAAACCTAAATGACAACACACATCCCAAACAACCAAGAACTTACCCAAATGCACCAACAAATGTGTAAAAACAGGCCATGGAAGAAGCCACCAAGTTAAAAAGAAGAGGGGCAAAAGAAAACAAACTATGATTGCACAAGAGTTACGTAAATGGTGAAAGTGTGGTGTGAAGGGAAGAGAGAAAGAGAGAGAGAGAAGAAGCTTTAAGAAGATGAAAATGCAAATGGAGAAGGAGGAGAAGATATGAGTATTGGGGATTGGGGAGAGGAATAGAAAGGTGAGAAGAAGGAAAAAAATAAAAAATGGGGTTTCTCCTCATTTTTGTTTTCTTTTAAGTTCGGGCGCTGCCCGAATCTCTGTTAAAAAAAAAACAATTTTTTAAAGGGAGCACTACAGCGTCCAATATGGGCACCGCAGTGCCAAGCTCACTGTAAAAAAATGTCGTAATTTTTTTACCTGCAACTCCATCATGGCCCTTCCCCATAGTCATCTAAGTCCGATACTCCGCACTTGAGAATATACCTAAAAAAACAAACACACGTTACTAACTTAACCAAAATGGGAAAATCTTAAGAATTGAAAACTAAAATAAAGGTATAGAATTTGGGTTGTCTCCCAAGAAGTGCTTCTTTAACGTCATAACTTGACGATGTGGATCTAACTTGACTCTCCAAGGGCAATTTCTTCAACATTCCAATCTTCTTCACTATAATAATGTTTGAGCCGTTGACCGTTCGCTTTAAATATGGATTCATCCTTGCTTATCAAGTCCACTGAACCAAAGGTGAACACCTTATGGACGACGAAAGGTCCCGACCATCGTGATCGCATCTTGCCTGAAAAAAATTTTAAGCGAAAATTGAACAGAAGAACCTGTTCTCCAGGTTTGAATTCCCTCCTTAAGATCTTCTTGTCCTGCTATAGCTTTGTTCGCACCTTGTATATTTTTGCATTTTCATATGCTTCGTTTCGAAACTCGTTAAGCTCATCGAGTTGAAATAGACGTTGTGCACTCGCTAATGTCATATCCATGTTCAATTTCTTTAAGCCTAATAGGCCCGATGCTCCAATTCGATCGGTAGGTGACACATTTTTCCAAATACCGATAAGGTGACATTCTAATTAGCATTTTGAAAGCTGTTCGATATGCCCACAGTGCTTCATCGAGTTTATGAGCCCAATCCTTGCGGTTGGTGTTCACTGTTTTCTCCAAAATTTATTTAATCTCCATGTTGGAGACCTTAGCTTGTCCATTGGATTGGAGATGATAACCAAGTGCTAGTTTGTGCCTGACATTATATTTAGCCAAAAGAGAATTGAAAAGTTTGTTACAGAAATGTGTACCTTCATCACTTACTGTTGTCCTAGGCGTGCCAAATCGCGTGAAGATGTAATTCTACAGAAACTTCAAAACTACCTTCCCATAATTTGTTGGTGTAGCGATGGCCTCAACTCATTTGGAAATATAGTCGGCTGCAAGGAGGATATAGATCTTGCCAAAGGACGGTAGAAAAGGGCCCATAAAGTCTATACCCCATACATTAAATAATTTAACCTCGAGCATATTAGTCAATGAAAGCTCATGACGCCTAGAGATATTCCCAGTAAATTGACAATGGTCACAAGTCTTTAGAAATGTGTAGCAATCCTTGAAAAGAGTTGGCCAATAGAATTCCAACTGTAATACTTTAGAGGCAGTACGTGTAGGACCAAAGTGACCTGCACAAGGTGAGGAATGACAAATGTTCCATGATTGATTTTGTGTCCTCCACAGGGACACATCTCCTAATCATTATATCCGTGCATTGTCTCCTCCACAGGGACACATCTCCTAATCATCATATCCGCGCATTTTCTGAAGAGAAGTGGATTGTCCCATAGATACGACTTGACATCATGTAAGAATTTCTTCTTTTAGTGAAAATTCAAGTCAGGTGGCATCCATCCACAAGCCAAGTAGTTTACAAAATCAGCATAAGAAGCTCGTTAGGAAAGGATTCTTTAATCCGAATGTTATCTATCACCTCTTCATTCTCCAACCATGAAAGATGATCAGTAACCATATTCTTTCCCAAATTTCCACGTCGAACTCTTGTAACAACTAAACCCACCGAATTAAGTAATGCTTAGCATCTTTCTTTTTCAAATAGACACTGGATCGCTACATGATCTGTGTTGATGAATACCTTGGTGCCAATTAGATAAGATCTAAATTTGTCACACGCGAAGACAACTGCTAACATCTCTTTTTCCGTGGTGGTGTAGTTTAATTGAGCTCCATTCAAGATTTTGCTAGTATAGTAAATTGCCCAGAAAATCTTTTCACATCGTTGTCCTAAAACTGCTCATACTGCATAATCACTAGCATCACACATTACTTCAAATAGTTGATCCCAATTCAGTGCTATCATAACTAGAGTTGTAACGAATTTCTCCTTTATTGCTTTAAATGCTCTGAGGCAGTCATCATCAAAGACAAAGGTTGTCCTTTTCCAAAAGATTGCAAAGGGGTTTAGCAATTTTCGAGAAATCTTTAATAAATCTCCTCTAAAACCCAGTGTGACCCAAGAAACTCCTAATTCCTTTGACATTAGTGGATCGTGGTAACCTTGCAATTGTATCTATCTTAACTCCGTCGACTTCCAATCCCTTTGCTGAAACATGGTGACCTAACACAATTCCTTCTTGTACCATGAAATGACATTTCTCCTAGTTAAGAACTAAATTCTTTTCTTCATAGCGCTGCAACACTAGAAAGAGATTGTGAAGGCAATTATCAAAAGAAGTACCAAAAATAGAAAAATCATCCATAAATACCTCCATAATGTCCTCTATCATGTCCGCAAAGATAGCCATCATACATATCTGAAAATGGAGTGTTGTATAATCCAAATGGCATCTGTCTATAAGCAAAGGTTCCATATGGGCATGTGAGTGTCGTCTTCTCCTGATCCTCTGGTGCTATTGCAATCTGATTGTAGCCAGAATAACCATCAAGTAAACAATCATGATAGTAGCCCGCTAGTCTATCCAGTATTTGATCAATGAATGGAAGTGGAAAGTGATCTTTTCCAGTTGCTTTGTTCAACTTTCTGTAATCAATGCAAACCTTCCAACCAATCACTGTTCTTGTAGGTATCAGCTCGTTGTTGTCATTCTTGACCACAGTCATTCCTGCTTTCTTTGGTATCACCTATACTGGACTAACCCATGCACTATCTGAAATAGTAAATATAATCCTAACTTTCAGTAACTTGAGTATCTCTGCTTTTACCACTTATTTCATAGCTGGATTTAGTCCCATTTGATGTTCAATAGACGGCCTGTAAAGAGTCTTTCATGAGGATTTTGTGCATGCAGACTGTAGGACTTATCCCCTTGATATCAGCTATAGACCAACCCAAATCAGCTTTATGTTCTCTTAACACTTTCAATAGTTTGTCCTCTTCGTCCTAGGTTAATGAAGAAGAAATGATCACTGGAAATGTAGAGTTTGCCTCCAAAAATGCGCATTGAATGTGCTATAGAAGTTACTAGTTCAGATTTACTGCTTTCATCATCCTTGCTGTCGTCTGAGCCCACTGCATGCTGAATATCATCAATATGTGAAGGATTACCATCAACTGGCAACGATTGAAGAGCCAATATGCTATCAACTAAGTCCTTGTTTCCTGTATAACCCCCAGAAGTGTCAATGTCATCTGTTGTTGCACTAACCATCATAAAATGCTCCAAAGGGTCTTCAATGAATGTTTTCTCTTCCTTCACGATAGCATCAATGAAGTCAATTCTATGGCAAGTATCAGCGTCATCAGAAAATTTCGTTGCTTGGTAGATATTAAACATCACTTCTTCTTCATTTACTCTCAAAGTCAACTGCCCACCTTGTACATCGATTAATGCTCTTCTAGTTGCTAAGAATGGCCTACCCAGAATCAATGGAATCTCCAAATCTTCTTCCATATCCAAAACCACGAATTCAGCAGGGAAGATGAATT
>CAIGRN010186420.1:0-10602 GCA_903798345.1 Fraxinus anomala | reverse complement strand
TATTTTCATTGTAAGGGAAGTAGTAGTTCCTCATTTACTGCTTTCATTATTTGTTCATGTAACCACGGTATTCCTCCACCACAAGTGAGGGTATATTAATAAAATGTCGGAAGTACCGTCCTCATTTAACTAAAAACAAATAACAAACATCAAAAGCAACTATTAACTTTCCTCATCTTTTGATTTGTTGAGGAGTGGAACCAAGCATAACAATTTTGATTTTTTTTACCACTTTCAGAATTGAACTCAGATTGCTCCACAGACCAGAACAAGAATACCGTTCTTATTTTTACATCGAGATGCAACTTCTATTAGTGAATTCCATCACAAGTAGTTTATTATTTCTTGAAAATTTATGCAGGGATTTTTTGTGTGTCAATTAAAAGACGATTTTTCATATTTCAATCTTCTTATGATTTCAATTATTTTACGTCCTATTTGTAACACAATGTACTCAATAAAAATACCAATACTTACCATAAGCACACTGAAAGAAAATGTAAATAAATAATCTTGTACTACCAAATAATACCTTACAAAATCTTCACTATAAGGAAATAAGAAAAGTTTTTACTTACTATTCAATTATAGAAAGATTTTGTCATTATGCAGTTCAAAAATACCGCGCATTCCATAAATCAGTTATACAGTATATATGTTAATAAGAAAATTTATGAAAATAGAATTACACCTTTCTAATATGGTAAATTTATGATTAGATGGGCTCTAATTAGTGGACGAACCACCTGCCGTAGCACGAATACATTAATGACTTAACAAACACTACACACGGAATGATGCTACCAAAAATCGCACCTATTGATTTTCGAGCTTGACGATTGAGAATGAACACAAACGCGATCTTTCAGTACCTAAAACAAAGGCAACAAAGTGTGTCATCGTCACCCCTCCAATACTTAAGTCAGAGAGAGAATATGAAGAAGTTTAAGTGCTGAAAAATTATATGTAAAACGTACCTGAATAATGAATTGTGGTATTGTATTTATAGAAATAGCAAGCACATTCTTGGTTGAACTTGGTCTGCTGCGTGTCCTTATCTCTAAGAATCCTACATGAGATGAGTATCGTACTGCATGTGCAGATCTAGTCATAGTTTGACTATGACACTCAACGATATAGACTTCTTCTAGATGTAGGAATCCTTGCTTGAGATATTTCAATAGACTTAGGATTTCTGGGATGTTGAATCAGTTCGTGCCTGAGGAGACTGTTAAGTTTGGCTAAGGAAAATACCCGATGACACAACAAGCATGAAAGCCCGATGACACATCCCGAGGATTCCATCACCATGTCACCAACATTTCTGGTCCTCGAGGACTATGTCATACCTGAGGACTATAGCATACCCGAGGACATTTATCTACAGTTTTGCATATACCACTCCTCGAGACTACCAAGCTCGGGGTGACAGTAAAGACTCATATCACTATTTCCCGTGCATACATTCCTAGAGCTCGAGCGTAGGGGTGGATGCACAAAGGTCGGTCATTATATATTGACAATGGGGAATGTTCGAGAACTATTCCCTAAGTGATTGCTCAATGGTCGATGGGAAATAGGGGGATTATCGAGGATTTGTGGATTCGTGACACGTGTCAATATTCAACGGTTGAGATCGTGACCTTTGGTCTCCCATTTCCACGCCTATATATATATATATATATATATATATATATATATATATATATATATATACACTTTATTTACCCCTCATTTTTCACTTTTTAATCCCTGTAAAATTTCTTCTGCAAGGTCGAGCTCGAGCACATACCGTAGAAACTTCTTGGGCGTTGAGTAATTCTTTAAGGTAAGGCTCGAGACTTTAACTTATTTTCTTAGTTCTTATTGAGAGATGTCGAGTGGTGAGGACATATGAATATCAATGATTCATATGGCTATCTCCTTAGAGCATCTCCAAGAGACTCTCTATTTTTAAAGAGCATATTTTATCATTTAGAAAGCATTTATAAATTTAGAAAGTTAAAATTTTGAAGTATATCAACAAGCTCTTTATATTTAACACTTAATTTTATTACTCTAAAAAAATATCTATTATTTTTCTTTATCTTTTATTTAACTAGTNATCTCCTTAGAGCATCTCCAAGAGACTCTCTATTTTTAAAGAGCATATTTTATCATTTAGAAAGCATTTATAAATTTAGAAAGTTAAAATTTTGAAGTACTCCAACAAACTCTTTATATTTAACACTTAATTTTAATACTCTAAAAAAATATTTATTATTTTTCTTTATATTTTATTTGAACTAGCTTTTCTTTATATTATTTTATTATTTTCCTACCTTGAAAATTGAAATGCTTGGAATACATTTAATTATAGAGAGCTCTTTGGCTCTCCAAATTTGAAGAGTCAAATCCACTCTCTAAATTAAAATATTAATTTAAAGAGTCTCTTGAAACATAATTTTAAATGTTGACTCTTTAAAATAGAGATGATTTCATGTTTAAAGAGTTTATTGGAGATGCTCTTAGATGCTCAACCTAGGAACCATGGTAACATCGAGTTTAAGTTTTCCGATGATCCCTATAGGTTTAAAGAACATTTAGATGTGGCTGCTGCTCGAGAATTCGGGCTGATGCCTACCTGTGACATTAGGTCGCCTGTGCTCGAAGATAGGTTGATACAAGCTCGGAAAAGAGAGTTTGTTATTTTTAGGGACACTCTAAAGGCTGGGTTTAGGTGGCCCTTGCACCTCTTCTTTGCAGGCATGTTAGTCGAGCACTCCATGTGCCCAGGGCAGCTAGTACCCAATGCATGAAGAATGCTCATTCATTTCTTTGTTGCCTGTCGTTACCTGGGTATTACACCCTACCTCGACCTATGTAGATTGGTGTTCGAGCTTAAGCAGCTTCCCCAATACACTTGTTTTGCTTATTTATCTACTCGAGAAAGGTTTAGGGTCCCGAGCATGCCGAGCTCGTTAAAGGGTTGGAAGGATAGATGGTTTTACGTAGTTACTCAAGATCCCGACCTTCCATTTTGGTCGAGGTAGGAGGTCCCTGATGCTGCAAAGTTTTGTGAGGGTCATGCCTACTTTGAGTCATTAGAGCGAGATATGAAGATGCTCGAGGAGATCGATCCCTTAGTGCCAAACATGAAGGCCATCCTTGAGGACGAAGTTCCAGACCTCGCTGATGTTAGAGGCCTCGAGGGTAGGGCTCCGTTACTTAGATCCTCGTTCTTATAGACCAATGTTGAGATCGTTCTAATAAGATGTTATTTTTATACAGGAATATCTTTTGATCCATCAGCTCTTTGCAAGTTTGTAAACTCGATGGTAAAGGCTCCTCAGCCTCAGTTTGCAGCCTCGACGAAAGGGAAAAAGAGACCTCGGGTCTCGAAACATGACGAAACATCTAGGGGCCTTGGCGAGACCTCTCAACTGAGCCCAATGCCTACCCGACAACCAACCTCATCCCCAAGGGAGCTTCCTCCTCAACACATTCCCAAGGTCATTGACCTCGAGGACGACTGTATACCCTCGGTGGCCTTGGTCATTGAAAACTTCAAGCGGTGTCACCTGGTCCCGAGCATTGTTGCTAAATACCGAGACTATGTTGGGTTCAACGAGGGAATGAAAGCCCTCGAGTTCCTCACTCTAAAGGTAAAGATCTTAACCTTGTTCAGAATATAAGTAATTTGCTCGACGTTAATATGTGCTCTTCCTATTGACAGACCTTGAGCATTGCCCGAGGCCTTTTACTCCAAAGGATGGATGAGACCTACAAAATAGTCGGGCTCGCGGAGGCCATCGAGCTGGGGGATAAAAAATTTGCCAATCTGAAGGCTGAGCACGAGGCTATTTCCAAAGAGCGTGACGATGCCAAGAATGAGGCGATGAGGGCTTGAGAGGAGGTGGGGGTGGCCAAAGACAAGGCTGAGGAGGCAAAGCTGGAGCTCGAGCAAAAAAGTAAAGAATTTGAGGCCAAGTTGACCGAGGCAGGGCCCAAACATGGGAAGAGTTTAAAACGTCCGAGGAGTGTGATAGGCTCAAGGCTGAATATGCTTCGGGGGCGTATCTCCATGCATTCAAGGAGGCTAGAGCATATCTTCGTACCAAGCTCCCTGATGTTTAGTTCGATGACTAGAAGTCTGTCCCCGGTATGGCAGATACCTTCGAGCTTTCTAATAATGAAGATGCTGCTGAGGACGAAGACAAAGTTGATGTCGTGACTTTAGACCAGGCTCCAGAGCACGACGACCTAGATTAGGCCCCTCTTACCTCAAGCCCTTTTGTTGAAATGTAATTACAAGTACAATGCCCGATGATATGCATTTTTTATTTTTTTTAATTTCTGCAAGTACATTGAGGTGCCTGCTCGTGACAAGTTTTTGGAATCCATGCTCATGGCATGTCTTTGAGGTGCCTGCTCTTGACAGGCGTTTAAAGTGCCTACTCGTGGCAAGTCTTAAAGGTGCATGCTCGTGACATGTCTTCGAGGTGCCTGTTCGTGACAGGTCTTTGGTATAATTACTTGGATAAAAATTTTGTTGGGTCCTGCCCAACTGCTACTTTATATAAAATTTTCCATGCTTTTAAAATAAGTATAGGCTCATAGGCCTTGACGAATAAACTACTAAAAAGAAAAAATGCGTGGGGCGTGCAAGCCCAATAAAAAAGTAAACTAACTAAAAACAAGAAAAAAAGTGTATGGGGCATATGCAAGGCTAAAGTAAATGTAAAACTAACTTAAACTAAATAAACATGGTGGAGATTACTACTTGTAATAAATTTTGAGGTTGTCAGCATTCCAAGGTCTTGGCAATGGTCTTCTAGCCAAGCCTCTCAAGCTATATGCTCCTTCTCAAATTTACCTGATGATCACATATGGCCCTTCCATGTCGAGCCAAGCTTACCCGGGGCATGATGTGCAGCCTCGGCCCTTCTGAGCACTAGATCTCCAACCCTAAATCTCCTGGGCCTAACCTTATTGTTGATATATTTGGCCGTCCTACTTTGATAAGAGGCGACTCGTAGGACATCTTGTTCGCGGGTCTCCTCAAAGAGGTCGAGATGTTCTGTTGTGTGCTCTCCAACATTTGGCTCCAATTGCCTCATGGTGGAATCATGATCTCCAACCCAAAAGCTAATATAAATAGGATCTCATTTATTGTTGTCTTATGTGAAGTCCTGTAAGTCCATAGTATGGAAGGTAACTCATCGGGCTAGTTACCTTATGCACCTTCAATCCTGGTACGAAGGTCTTGCAATATAATTCGATTAGTTACTTCTACAAGGCCATTGCCTTGAAGGTGTGAGACCGATGTTAGGCGATGATCTATCCCAAAGTTGGTGTAAAAATCCTTGAACTGTCTATTATCAAATTGCCTCCCGTTGTCGGTGATGAGCACCTTGGGTATCCCGAACCTGCATGTGATAGACTTCTAGATGAATGATCTCAGCTTGGGCTCTGAGATAGTTTCTAGGGGTTCCGCTTCAGCTCACTTGGTAAAATACTCTACCACCACAGCAACGAACTTTAACTACCCTTTTGTCGTTGGAAAGGGGCCGAGGATATCAACTCCCAATTGTTCGAAAGGGGCCGAACAGTATATGGGGGTGAGCTCATCAGAAGGAGTATGGATGATGTTGCCGAACCTTTGGCATTTATCACATCTTTTCATATAATTTGAGGCGTTTTTCTTCATGGTCGGCCAATAGTACCCATACTTTATAAGTTTGAAGGTCAGAGCTCGTACTCCTTGATGATTACCGCATATTCCTTCGTGAACTTCTGCCAAGGTCTGTGTTGATTCCGAGGGTCTAAGACACCTAAGGTATGGAAGCGTAAAGCTTCTACGAAAGAGGACTCCTTGGATAATGCAGTATCTTGGTGCTCTTGATCGGACGCTCCTAGCTGCTCTTGGGTTATCGGGAAGATTCCCGTTAGTTATGAATTCAACTATGGGATCCATCCATGAGGGCTCAATATCGATGTCCATGATACTAGATTTCTGACCTACACTAGGCTCTGTCACCATCCTGATGTGGACTGCCATGTCAAGTCCATCTATTCCTATGAAAACGTACCCTGACAATACTTCCGTCTTACCATTTTCGGCTTGGGCAATTTTTAGAATTTTGTAATCTTTGAAGTGTCTTTGAAGATCATGTACTTTAAGATAGTATAAGCTCATCTTCTCATCATTTCTTTTGAATGACCCTTCGATATGTCCAACCACGAGTTGTGAATTACTAAAGAGCTTGACATGTTCAATTCCAAGGCTATTGGCCAACTTCAGAGCAATGATGATAGCCTCATACTCCGCCTCATTGTTGGTGGCTTCGAATTCAAATCGGAGTGCACACTGAATTTCGATAAGCTTATCTTGACTCCTAATTATGATCCTAGCACCTGAGCCTGAGGAGTTTGACGCCCCATCAACAAATATTTTTCAAGTGTCTGCCTTAGTGGTCGAGATATCCCCTGGCCCCCATGGCCTTGAGGTGAGCTTTACGATAAAGCTTGCTCGTACTTGTCCTTTAATAGAAGATCGGGGCTTGAACTCTATGTTAAATTCACCAAGTTCGCCTACTTTAACAATATTCTCGAAACATCAGGTTTTTGGAGTATTTGTCTGAGCGACTGATCTGTGAGCACTATGATCGGATGTGACTGAAAATATTACCTTAGTTTTCGTGTCACCATGACTAGGGCCAGGGCGAGTTGTTCTGCCAATGTATACCTCGTTTCTGCGTCAAGCAATACCTTGCTCACATAATAGATGTGTTGTTGAGCTTTCTTAACCTCTTTGACCAGAACGTCGCTTATTACATTTTGAGATACGGCTAGATACAAGTACAATGTGTCTCCAGGCTCAGTTTTTGTGAGAATTGGAGGAGTCGCAAGTGTTTATTTGAGTTCCTGGAGAGCTTTTTCGCATTCTTCATTCCAATTAAAACTCTGATTTTCCCTAAGAACTTTGAAAAAGGGAAAACACCTATCTACTGCTCTAGACATGAGCCTATTCAAAGCGACGACCCGACCTGTAAGCTTTTGCACCTCTTTTTTGCTTCTAGGTTACTCCATGGATATTAAAGCTTGTATCTTGTTTGGATTTGCCTCAATTCCCCAATGAGTGATCATGAAGCCCAAAAACTTTCTTTGTAGAGAACACCTCCTCAAGGTCAGTAATGTGCTCATTCACCTGCTTACTCTTGACCACCATATCGTCGATATAAGCCTCAATATTTTTTCCGATCAAATCAGTGAAGACTTTGTTGATGAGCCTTTGATACGTTGCCCTTACATTTTTCAAATCGAATGGCATGACCTTGTAGCAATATATGGCTGAGTTAGCTATGCATGACGTCTTCTCTTGATCTTCTTCAGCCATAAAGATCTGGTGATAGCCCGAGAATGCATCAAGAAAGCTATACAACTTATGGCCTGAGGTACTGTCCACCAAGTTATCGATCCAAAGGATAGCTATCTTTCGGACATGCCTTATTAAGATCTGTAAAGTCAATGCACGCCCTCCACTTGCCATTAGCCTTCTTGACAAGGACAACATTGGCGAGCCAATCTTGATACTGAACCTCTTAAATGAACTGAGCATTAACGAGTTTATTGATCTCATCACGTATTACCTCCAGTCATTCTGGCACAAATTGCCTATTCTTTTGCTTTAATGGCTTAGCCCCTGGTCTCACATTGAGTCTATGAACCACAACATTAGGGTCTATCCCCGACATGTCTTCAACATTCTATGCGAAAATATCAAGGTTGTGGGATAAGCACTTGATGAGTTCGTCATTGAGGGCGGCGTCAAGATCCCAATCGATGGTCACTTTTTTATCGTGCTCGACCTCTACAAATCTTCAACTGGAGCTAGTCTCTCCTGATGCTCGAGCTTGAGCTCAGGTGTTGACAACTGCATGACGTCAGTACTCAAACCTCGAATGCTAGTAACATAGCACATCCTTGCTGCTGCCTAATTTTCCTGCACAATTCCAATGCCATGACTAGTTGAAAACTTCATAGCGAGGTGAAATGTAGTTACTATGGCCCTGATCTTGCTAAGTAGTGGTCTTCCAAGGATGGCGTTGTATGCCACGGAGGTCCGAACCATATGGAAATGTGTAATTTCTGTTACCTACCTCTGGCCCGAGCCCAAAGTAAGGGGGAGGTCGACAACTCCTTTTAGGATGATTGTTCCACCCCAAACCCTTTGAGTGGGCTCTTGACCATCTTGAACTGGTTAGTGGAAATATCCATCTTCGTATAAACATCATAAGACAAAACATTGGCTGCACTTCCATTGTCCACCAATATCCTTTTAACTTCAAAATTGGCTACTATAGCAGTTATGACTAACGCATCGTCATGAGGAAATGTTATACCCTCCAAGTCCTTCAATCCAAAGGTAATGTCCTTCGTATTGTTGAGAGTGGTCTGTTGAGCCGAACTGTGTTCCCGAGCATATTGCTTGCGTCCACTGTTTGAATCTCCTTCCGATGATATTCCACCGACTATGATGTTGATTGTACCAGCCGTGGGTTTGTTACCTCCTCTTGACTCTGGGGTCCTCTTATTATGTTTATTCCTAGGACGTTTATCTTGCCCAATATATATCTTCAGAAATTCTCTTTTAATCAGTGCTTCAATCTCCCGTTGTAATGTTATACACTCTTCTGTGTATGCCCATGATCTCTGTGGTAGTCACAATATTTGCTCTTATCCCTGGTCTCTGGGGGAGATCGCAACCTAGGAGGCCATTTAAGCTCTTTAATATCTCTAATCTCCATCAATATATTGGTCCTAGAGGTATTCAGACGTGTGAATGGTCTAGGTGGTACCTCTTACTTTTGCTTGCCTCGAGCATGATCTTGTCGTAAGTTCAGCTCATGTGGCCTCTTAAGTTGGGGCTTCTCGAAGCTTGAGCTAGCTTTCATTGCTTCCTCCATATTGATATACTTCTTTCCTTTAGTGAGGAGCTAGTCATCGTCTTTGGGGTGTCTTAGATAAGGACATCCTGAATGCCTCACACCTTACTGCATATGTTAGAGCCGAAACAGCCGCTGTAATGTGAAGGTCGGGTATCTGTAACCCTTCTTTGTTGAATCTTGTCATGAAGTTACGTAAAGTATCATTTGGGCCCTGGCGGAGCTGCATGAGGTTGGCTGATATCTTCCTAATGCACTTACTACTTGCAAAGAAGGCGGAGAACTTGTTGGCAAGATCTGGGAATGATGCTATATAATTGGGCTCCAGCGTAGCAAACTAATCCTTGGCGGCATTGGTCAGAGTTTGAAGAAAGGCTTTGCACATTATCGGGTCTAGTGTAACCTATAGGTTCATGACGTCTGTGTACACATTGACGTGGTTGATGGGGTCAATGGTCCTATCGTACGCCTTGATGTAGGAGAATTTGAACTTGTCTGGGAGTGGATAGGAAAGAACCTCGGGTGTGAACTGTATGTTAGGTATAAACCCTGTCGTTCCCTGGGTATTCTGCAACAGTCTAGCAGTAATCCCATCTTGTATGATCCGAGCGAGTACGCTTGAGTCCATAGTAACCAATCTCGAGGCCAAGGCTAGTGGGGGTATGCCCGAGGCCCCAGATCCACCATTGTCATTTGCATCACGGGCATCCCGAGCTCGAGCATCAGCCATGAAACCCCCTTGTTGAGCCGGGGTAGGTTCTTGCACTGGTGCCGGAGTCGGATGAGTATTTCTTTGGTTTAGCAGTCGAGTCAGCATTGCAACTTGTTGACATAGTTCTTCAAATGCTCTAGCGGTAACCACTGCTAGTTGAGGATCCGGCATCACTGATGACTTTTCTTGATGGATTGGGGGCTCCGTGACAGGGGGTTGGTTTGGAGCGGATGAGCTTACCGGAGTAAGATCTGAACGTGTATTCACCATGGCTTTTGGTAGCGATTCCCACAGACGGCGCCAATGATGCTACCAAAAATCGCACCTGTGTGATTTCCGAGCTTGACGATCGAGATCTAGCACGAACGAGGTCTTCCGGTACCTGAAACAAAGGCGCCGATTAGCGATTCCCACAGACGGCGCCAATGATTTTACCAAAAATCGCACCTGTTGATTTTCGAGGCGACGACTTAGAAGGAGCACGAATATGATCTTTCGGTACTTGAAACAAAGGCATCAAGGTGTGTACTCGTCGCCCCTCCAATGCTTAAGTCAGAGAGAGAATATGAAGAAGTTTAAATGCTGAAAAGTTATATGTAAAACGTACATGAATAATGAATTGTGGTGTTGTATTTATAGAGATAAGTAGCACATTCTTGGTTGGACTTGGTCTGCTACGTGTCCTTATCTCTAAGAATCCTACGTGAGATGAGTATCGTACTGCACCTGCATATCCAGTGATAGTTTGACTATGACACTCAACCATATAGACTCCTTCTAGATGTAGGAGTCATTGCTTGAGGCATTTCAATAGACTTAGGATTCCTGAGATGTTGAATAAGTCCGTGCCTGAGGAAATTGTTTAGTTTGGTTAAGGAAAATGCCCGATGACACAATTACACTAATTTCTAATTTATTAATGTTGTCAAAACTGTTATTTTTTTTTATTCATCTCCTATTCAC
>CAIGRN010186413.1:0-12309 GCA_903798345.1 Fraxinus anomala | reverse complement strand
TATCTCCCCTTGCAAACTCTACATCCTCAAGTAATCGGACATTTTCATTTCGAAAATTGTCCTAATAGTGAGATCTTTTAAAAAAATTGTAAACCCTTAACAATTGATTTACTTGGAACTTTGTTGAGAATTTAAGTTGCAGTCTTTAGTGATTCTGTCTAGAGAGATTCTGATGTACTGTAGGACGATTCCACATTTCTCTAGAAATTTAGCAAAATGTCTTCGACATCGTTCTCCTTATCCATCATATATGTCATAGTATTCACCGTTATGGTAAGATTATCTGACTTGTTAAATTCTTTTATAGAGTTATTTTTCAACCTCAACTTTATACGCCTTGAATATGTTCAGTGTTTGTGATTTTTGATGGATGAGATATAGGTAGTCATAGTGAAAAAATATTTGTCTATGAACATAATAAATTATTGTTGACCATTCCAAAAAGTCGAATTAAATGACCTAGATATCCCTATGAATTAGTTCTAAGACATCCGAAATCTTATTGGCGCCTAATCTCCTTATATTTGTTTGTTTTTCCTTAATGTAATTAATATAAACACTTAAGTCTGAAAAATTAGGGGAATCAAGAATTCCTTCTAACACAAAATTTTTCATTCTCTTTTGAGAGATGTTACCTAATCGCATGTTTCATAAAGAAGCAAAATTCTCATTGGTTAATTTATGTTTAATACCATGTGAATTCGCATGCAATGTTTTTTTATAAGAGACAACCGTATTAAACAGATATAGATTATCATAATCGGATAAAAAACAGGTACCCACAATATTTGAACTAACAAAAAGGATGAAACTAATTACTTCCTATTAAACAAGAGTAACCGAATTTGTCCAATATAGAAATAGAAACAAAATTCTATCTAAAAGAAGATACCACAAATATCTCTTTTATATTCAAATTATAACAAGTCTTTAATAATAACATAGAAGTCCCTTTACCCTCAAGTTTAACTGATTTGCCATTATCCCACAGAGATGAATTTTTCAGCATCAATTGGCATTGGCAATTCAGGCAACACCACATAGATACACTTATGTGAGTGGTTGTACCGAAATTTATCCACAAAGTGTGAATAGGTATTGAAAATAAATTAAAGTGAGAAGTGTACTTTTTTTACACGCCAAACGTGGTATTTAGTATAGTGTCTCTTTATATATTCCATATTTTCACAAAAGTAATAGCCATATTTATCATTTTTAGGCTTTCACTGTTTATATTGAATCGAACATGATGCATCTTTCTTATTCTTTTATAATTTATTTTTAAATGTACTTTCCAAGTGAGTAATATCAATTTTATCTTAATTTAGTCTTTCTTCTTCTTGTACACAATATGGAATGAGCTCATTAAGAGTTCAATTTCCCTTTTGTGCAAGAATAGAAATCAAAACTAAATGCACGAACAAGTCATCAGATAGTTCAAGTTTTAATGTTTTTAGTTTTGAAACAAGAAGACACATCCCCATTATGTGAGTCTTATGTTTTCTTTACCCTTATACTTTAGTGAAAATAAGTTCGTCAAAAGGCATGCTAGTTTTGGCCTTATTGCCTTTTACAAAACGTTTTTCAATTTGATCAAGAAATCATTCGCAGTGGTTATCTTAGCGCCCCTAAATGTTACTAGAATTTCATGCTTCATGATTATAAGACTCATGCAGTTTAAACGACCCTACTTATCCGAGTCCCATTTTTAATTAGTAAAACTCATATCTGTAAAAGTAGTGGATTGTTCAGTCATTAACACAAAGTCTAGATCTATGTTGCCAAGAACAATACAAACGTTTTCTTTCAAGCCCTTAAACTTTGGTTCAAGCGCATTAATTAAATTGATGTTGACAGATATTGTAGAAGTTGATAGATTAACTGAATAGAGATTAAACATAACTAACATGTTCACATAGAAATCTATATTGGGCAATCAATAATTTCAAATAATGGTGAAACCCATCAGAAGAGACCGAACACACATTGATATTTAGTTTTTGGACAGAAATACCAACTTGTAAGTGGCACTCTTGGTGTAATAATCAAATATTGACAATAAATCCGATCAAACATCAAGTCTATCTTTGGATCGACTCAATGTTAACATAATGAATAATTTTACAATTGTTACATATTTATCACCACATGCGTGTAAATAATTCGGCCAAATATTAAACTTCCTTTAGACTGGTCAGTACTAGCATGGATTACGTACACACAACCTTCCTAATATTCCAAATAAATTAATTTAGGTAAGAGATATTACTTTGATAACATGTTGTTTCAATTAATATATTTTATAAAATTAGTAATCCGAAATAAATTTTAGTTCCAGGATTTGAAATTTGATTGCCCCCTTGTTTTTGATTTTTAATTTTTAATTTTTTTTTCTTTCTTTTGTTTTCACAAAAAAAGTTAAAAAACAGCGATTCAGCATTGTAGCACTCGGAAGTGATCACTGTTGCGCCGAACATTAATTGCCCTAGCAACCGCCGCAACTATAAATCTTGTTTTCCTTCCCATTAAATAAAATTACTCACGAACCTTTAATTATTCAACAAAGACATGGTTGTAGCAGAACATGATATCCAACCAATATTTATATTTTATTTTCTCTCACTCTAACTATCTACCGAATTGGAAAGTAATCATGTTATTAATGGAATCTACCATACCGCTTTTACATTTTCCGTACAGTAAACTTTAATAAAAAAAAACTAAAATTCAAGATTTAGGACTGAAATTCGCATCCAAAAAAATAAAGAATCCAGAGTACGAATTTCATCCATAAAGTAATCTCAATTGTTTAACATGGAATTGACTTTGATACCATTTGTTGAAATTTCATGAAACTTTATAGAATTAGAAACTTTTAAAACTTGAAAACCTAAATTCATTTATTCCAAGATTCTTCATGTCAAATCACAAAAAAAATGCGGAACATATATTAATTCTTTGGGAATAATTACTGGATCTTGATTCCAGATTTTGAATCTTGATTATTGGCTCTTTTGGTTCTTGAGTTTTTTATCTTGATTTTTTGTTTTTTCCTTCATAATCTTGGTTGTTTTGTTTTTCAATTTAATTGTTCCAATTCTTTTCTTGAATCGTAATTGTGGTTTTTTGATCTTCTTCTTCAATGTGGTTTCTCTATTAATTCTTGTGCTGATGTGATAATACAAAGAATGAGAAGTTGCATATGAATTGAAGATCATAACCCTATTTATAGTTTTCATATGTATTTGGCTCATCGTCAAATACAACCATAATGTATCTGATCTCTACACATATAATCTGACATATACTTTATTTAGATGCTATAAACCCAACAATTTAATTTTTTTATTAGATCACTTTAATTGGGTTCAACTTTAAGATAGTCTTATACACAATTAATTACATATGTATGCCCACATGACAAATTAATAAACCCAACAACATGGTCATACATTCGATTGCACTACACATGGTGCCTAAATTAGTCTCTCTCTCTCTCTCTCTCTCTCTCTCACACACACACAACAAATGCTTGAAATGAATAGATTTGCTAGTTATCAAGCTTACTAAACATAAAAACGAAAAAAGAGAAAGGTTTTGGCTACATCTGATATGATACAAATATACAATACATATACTCGTCACATTTTATGCGACAACTTATTTGTAAACATGGGATATACAAAATTTATTTAAGACAGAAAAAATACGTATACAAAATGTATTCCATTTTAATTAGAATAATACTATATAACATCAGTAATGCTAGATCACACGTTTATGTGTCATTATGTGATAAGTTCAATTAAAGGTGAGCTTATGTGATCCATTTAATTGAATATGTAATTTAATGTGGTAATACTACCACCTAAATTAGTATTAAATACAAATGATGTTAAATAACATTACTCTTTTGATTAACATATTACATCATTGAGAAGCTTGTACCTGCGCGTAGTAGTCTGGGGTAAAGGTGTGCTAGTCGGGGACTTTCTAGCCTTTCCCATGCCCTCTTCGCGATCATGCTTGATTTTTTCACCTGGGTGGGTTGATCTTACATCATTTATTTGCACAGATTTGCTCAAAGAATTTTCGTGCTTTGAATTTCTTCCCTCACTTTGACACCAGTCGCATACTACAATAGGATCAGAAAATTCTCTATAGTAGTTGCTGCAATACTTGCAAAATTAGACAACTAATTAACACTAAAAATTAATACTGAGGTCAGTGACAGATCCAGAATCTTGAGTGAATACGAGCGGTTGTTGATCATGGACCGTCAACGACCGCAATAATAACCAATACCGTGAATTGAAATTAATTACATTGTAGTTCGAATTGTAAGTGTGAATGTACATTATCTATCCATTTAGTAATATTTATCGTGTAAGAATTTCAAATTTGAAAAATTGGTCCAATTACTTACTTTCAAGGTTCGATTGGCTAATAATATCATTTTAATAGAAAAGGACTATTTAATAGTTTTAAATACGACAAAAACATTGTTGTTGAATGTGTCAATGCTTGTCCCTTCTGCCAAATTTTTTTTCCTATTAAATAGTTTTTAATGACAAAATTAAAACAAATACATTTTTGGGCTTCAGTAAATGTTAACTACCAATTTAATTTTCTTCTTCATTATTTTTTCACTCTCCAAAACATAGTTATCATATTCGATCCGATCATTGACTCGAACAAATTATCGGATCAACGAATCAGTGGTTCAACAAGTGAAACAGTAGTTTAATTGCTAGGTCATTGTAATATCGAAATTTAATTAAAAAAATTAAAATAAAGGAAGAATGTATCTAGTACTTGAGAAAACTGAACATATATATTTTTGTTACACATAATTTCAATAATCAACAAATGTCATAGTGGTCAAACTTTTTATATTCCCAAATGAAGTCATAGGTTCAAATCTTTCTAATGCAATTTGCGCCGAATTTAATGCCTATGCTCCAAAATGGTGAAAATATAAATTAAAATCATTTGCATAAAAGATTACAACCAAAGAGAGTCAAACTTAAGAGCTCCTGTCCGCTAAAAGTATACACCGTAAGTGCACGGGGTCGCGATCAAGTAGTAAAATGGACTTTTTGCGTTCGAGTCGATCCCTCGAAGAGTGTTTCTTCCAATACAAGAGAATCGATTCAATTTAATGAAAAAGACACACACAATTAAACTCCTTGAAATTAGAATTGAAAAGAAAATGATTAACTTTAAACTAACAATTGCGAAAGTTGTAGGATTTTTAGATTTCAAATGGGTTGGACATACGACTTCGCTTAACCATTGTTTCATTAATATCTCAACAATAACGCGGAAATGCAAATCACAAAAATACAATGTTAGACCCGATTCTTCAATTTTAGTTAATTACCTCTCTCGAGTGAAATTAACCATAATCGATCAAGTTTATCCACAATATCTCTATGTTGATAAAAATCTAACAAATTGCATTAAATGGTGATGAAAATAACTCAAAGGGTCACCTAGGGTTAGGAGTATATATTTATCACCTAAAACAACCTAAGACATTAATTATCTAGGTCTAGAAAGAACAACAATTTCTCAATACTTGCACAAATCACGTAACCCATTCATCCATTGGCCCAATAGATGAGTGAAATGCAACACAATAATTAATACACAAAGACAATGGTAATGTAAGCATCAATAAATAAAATATATAGACATTAATAAAATTTAGGTTAAGTTACATCATAAATTTCAACACAATAGAATTAGCTCATTTTATACATATGATTAAAAAAAAGAATATTTATACCAATACATTACGAATTTGACAAAACAATTGATAAAAATCGAAGTTTAAAAATAAAACCCTTTTGTAGAGCTATAACTTGATTTCTCCAAATCCTTGCCAAAGTCCTTGATGTATCTCCTAGTGCTCTTGATTTAATTTCCAAAATCTGAACACAAAATGGAAGGAAAAAGAAAGTAAGATGAAAAGAAAAAAAAAAACCAGTTCCTAGGTTTTATTTTTAAGAAGTGAAAGCATTTCATCCTTCATTGAAGTTTTTCAATTTTTAGCATTTTTGCAATTAATAACATCATCATAGGAGTTAGACTCGTCTTCAAATTGATTTTATTAAGTAAACAATGAAACAAAATCACCACAGTCAAACCTAGTTGGAGGTCTAATCTGCATTCTATATCTATCTTTTGTGAGTTGATATTCATCAACAGGAAGAGTTGCAGAATTAGATTGATTTTCAACATCAATATCTTGATTGTTTCCAATTTTATTTGACATATTATTTTCATCAAGATCAGATTCATCAATATAAAATACATGAGTTATTATTTCATTTAAAAGAGACCCCACCTCAATTTGAACATCTTTTTCAGTCAAATCATTTTCTTTTCCTTTTAAACATAGCATAATAGATTCGTTAAAATGACATCTCTTCTAACAATCACCCTATAGCATTTTTCACTTTTAACTCATAGTCTATAGCTTTCAACATTTTCACCATAACCTAAATAAACACATTTAAATGATCTAGGTTCCAATTTACCAATATTTTGATGAGCACATGCAGCACAACCAAATATTTTCAAGTGAGAATAGTTAATAGAATTTTTAGACCAAACAAATTCAAGAACTTCAAAATTCAAAGCACAAGTAAGGGTTCTATTTACTAGATAAACATCAGTTTTTACAGCTTCATCCCAAAACAATTTAGGTAAACTTGAACTCAAAAGCATACATCTTACCTTATTTTATAAAGTTCTATTCATTCTTTCTGCTATGCCATTTTGTTGAGGTGTATATGCAACAGTTCTATATCTTAGTGTATGCCATGTTCTTTACAAAAATTATTGAATTCATAGCTTCGAAATTCCAAACCATTATCTGTTCTTAGAATTTTTACTTTATGATCAGTTTGGTTTTCAATTTGTGTTTTCCAATCCTTGAACATAGAAAAAATTCATCTTTTGATTTTAATAAGAAAACTCAGATTTTTCTAGAAAAATCATCAATAATCAAAAGATAATATTTAAAACCAGTCAAAGTAGACATAGAAGCAGGACTCCATAGATCAACATGCACATATTCAAGTATTTGTTTAGATTTATGAATTACAGATAAGAAAGGTAATAGATTATCTCCACTATGACTTTGTTTTTATTCAAATTTAATTTCAAGAGCCTTATTTTTTAAAGCACTAATAATTTCATCAATAGTGATCCATATTCAAGAGCAACCTTAATGTCTCTATATTTATCACTAATGAAGTTTAACAAAACCCAACTGATCTTTTGATAGTTTTTCATCATAGTTGGCCAGATCTTAGGTCAATTTTGTAAGCTTATTCAAGTTTACATCCAAGTCCACTGCAGGGTCCATTTTAAAAGAAAAGAACTATTTTAACAAATAACATTTATTTGGAATAGTTTTATTCACATATTTAGCATGAAGCTTAGTTTATAGTTCAGAAGAAGATTTGGTAGCACCAATAGCCCTTATGACATTATCAGATAAGTACAAGAAAATAGTACTCCAGGTAGAGGCAAGTCCACGTGCCAACTATCATCTAGAGCCCTAACGCATCTCATTTGCATTAGAATTGTCTTCATTTTTAACTCCACATATTAAAATCACCTCTTCCATCAAACTAAGAAACTCAAATTTAGCAGAAGTCATTTATTTATTAAAGGATAATACACGAATAGGAGTTTTAAAAAAAAAAAAAATTAAAAGGTACAAACAGAGACTCTCAGACAATCTCCAATCACAAAACACAATAGTACAATTAGTAATACAAGATTTTTAAGTTTCAATCACAGTCAAAGAATATGCAGAGCAAACACGTATAAAGAACATAATAACAGAGATCGTAAGTCTATGTCTCAGAGATTTCTCCAACAAGATTCTCCAGATACACACGTGTACTGAATTTATCTCAAATTTTCAAGACCTCGTATGGGCCTTTGGACAAAGATTAATCTCCAAGGGGTTTTAGTGTATGGTAAATCAAGGAAAAAAATCAAGAAATCCTAATTTTTGAAAAGATACTTTACAAAAATTTAAAGATCTCACCCAACAAATTTATAAAACTCGAAGTCTTTAAGATTTGCTTAACAGCAGTTCCAAAAAAAATTTAGATCTGCAATAGATTTATCCCTTTCTACAAAGATCCAGGTATCTTGTTCTTAGTCCTTGCTCGATTCTACAAAAACTCAAACAATCAGAAAGTAAACTTGTAGAAACTAAAGATTGAATACAAGAGATTTATTTTTGCCTACACTCGGAGGTTCGACGACCACTTTTAACGCCTACATCCCTCATTGAGCATCTAAAAATTGGATATTCACTCAGTTGCACTATATAGCCCAAAATGGGAATAAAAGTTACAAATCGTTTCTTCCAACACAAGATAAAAGTAGAAGATACTTATCTTTTCAACAATAACTACAGATCTACAAAGAATCACTCAAGAAACTTCAACTCGCCTACTAGAAATCACAATTATAAGAAACCCCTTATTCTTACAGTAATCACTCAGAAAACACAGATTTCAGAGGCTAAAATGAAATGATCTCTATCTTACTAGTTCATCAAGAAAGATGAAAACACACAATACAAACCCTAATCGTAAGAGAAAGAAAAAGGAAACTCTCTCAGAAGAACCCAGAAGTTAAAAAAATAATCGATGCTAGGATGAAAATGATACTGTGCGTGTATGTATATGTCTCATCAATAGTGCCAACTTATAAAAGAGTTAAAAGCGTGATTCAATAAAACACGACTTTGGCCAAATTTTGGGAGCACATCACAGATCACATGTTCGAGCCTCAACAAAAAGCAAAAGAGTTAATTTCAGCAATAGTCATTGAAGTTTGTAATAATTTTCAAAATCGTTATTAAAGTTATTTTTCCTACAGAAAAGGTCACTAAAGTTTGTGACGAATACTCTACTAGTTACTCGATCGTAAACGTCAATGAAAACTCCTTGATTCTCATCTCTAATTTTAATCACCCTTTTGTCGTACCTTTTTACCTTCGGTTAGAATAGGGTTTAGTGAGAAAGGATAAGAAAATGGCGACTAAAATCGGTTAAGGGTTAGAAATTGAGTACTAAAAATCCTTTTGATGTGAAAAAAGAATTTCACAAAAATGCCTTTATTTAATGAAGCACGATTTTTTCTCACGTGGCTTACCAAATAACTTTGTTTGGCTCCAGAGTGAAAATTCATGGTGACATGAGATTTTTTTGCATTAACTTTTTGAAACAAGTGGCCGTTAGAGTAATCGTTACAAACTTTAGCTATTGTTATTGTAAAGAAAATTATTTAATTGATTCTTTTGAAACTTATTATAAATTTTAATGATCGTAAAATTAAGTAAATAAATAAAGACGTCAAGAGTGAAAATTCGGCTATTTAACCTTATTTTCATTTCCCACTGAATTTAGCAAGGTTGCAGCTTCGAGCTCCAATTTGAACAAAATTTCGATACACAATATTGCAAATACCTCATCTGCGTGGTACTCACACAGAACTTGTTGCATCCATAGAACAGAGGATTTCATCAGTACACAGAACAAGATTCTTAAGGTTTAACCTTACCTTTATCCTAAAATGCCAAAAAAAAAAAAAAAGAATCTAACTGGAAAAGCATTGCAGTTTCTTGCGAAAAACAAATGTTTGACTTACTTATATATTGTCATTGCCCGTGTTAACACTTTCCGGAGATGGTGTAGAGAGGCGGTGGGAGCGGCATAAGCTCGCACAGGTCGAGCTCCCCATTTCTTCTTGCTTTTCTAATCTTTCTTCTACGCTATGATATGTTAATGTAATCATGGGGAGTGGAGTGGGCTTATAGTCCAGCCTTTTAAGCCCACTAAGCCACTGTTTGGATCTCATTTTAAAGAGATTTTGTGACTAAGGGTGCGTTTGGACCGCATTATTTTGAAAGAATGTATTTTGAAATAGTAGATTGATGGAGATTGTGTGGTTGAAAAAGAAGGAAAAGTTATTGATGTGATGAAAAATATTATTTTATTGAAAAATGTGTAGTTGAAAATGAAAATGAAAAAAATAATGTGTACCAAACAGGGGCTGAATTGAATAGATTGTGTGGTTGAAAAAGAAGGAAAATTTATTGATGTGATGGAAAATATTATTTTATTGAAAAATGTGTGGTTGAAAATGAGTAGAAAAATGAGAATGAAAATTTTAATGTGTACCAAACAGGGCTAAAATACATTTTACTATTGTGACAGATGAATTAAATATTTGAAATCTGTCAATATATTTGTCAAATGAACAGAAAAATCAAAATGACCGTTGAGAAGTGAATGACAAAAATACCTTGTTTTGGTCAATTAAAATTACACAATTACCCTCAGCCCATTAACCTTGAATGCGGGAATTCTCCCCATTCAAGGCTAAAAATGGAACATTATGCATAATGTATTGTTCATCAACAAAAAGAAGTCAAATGTGTATCATATGGTGTCAGACGATTTTCAAGATATTTAAACTAAGGGGGCCCGTATTTGTTGAAAATGAGGTTGCAAGATGCAAAAGATTTGGTGGTCGTACAAACGCTAAGTAAAGTGGGATCGTGACTTGGCAAAGTTACCAGCACAAGCATTCCTTGTAAGTTAATTTCCAAGACCCAGCCCTACTCAAATAGGGGCCTTTGGGCTTCAATTTCATCTTCGCTAGCATTTTCCACCCAAGTGAGCTCATCTTCAATCTTTTGGAGTGCCTCATGTCAAGTGGAATACAATTGACTTCCTGAATTGATACGATAGGAACTGACATCCCAACTCTTCATGTTGCACAACTTCTACGCTTCTTGAGCCCACTTCTTCGTCATCAGTCAAGATAGTGATTAGCTGGGCTTCAATAACAAACTTTACCCCTTGGTGCAGCATTTGAATTTCTGTTGATATTGATAGCGCCAAACATTTGATTTTGTGAGGTCAATGGCCATATCACCTTTCCCTTTGAGAATTTTATGATTCATTTATGGAAATTTGTTCCATTTTGTTTCTTGAATTGGCTTTATAATCAATAAAATCACTTTTTATCCACGTGTTTCATGAGATCCACAAATAGTGCCTACCACTCATTTCATCTATTTATAATTTAAGCAAATTATAAACAACTCCCGAACATGCTTTTAGTTAACAAGTGGTGATTGGGTGTTGATATTGCAGTATATTTGTTCTTCAATGCACATAGTGAAAGATTTGTGATAACATAGCCCATGTTTTACATACCTAGTTTCAAGTTCAAATAAAGGGCAATGCTACCCTTCTCACTCGGTCCAAGAATAAGGAGCACGTTCAACAACCAGATAGTCTTCCCTTATATCCTTCACAACCCGAATTTCATCATCTATATACACTGTCTGAAACCTGCACAAGAAAATATTGCGTAATTTCAGTCATCGGGAAAAAAGAGAGTAATCAGAAACATTTGGATAAATGTGAGCCTATTGAAACATACTGTTTATGAGTTTAAACTCTTACAGAAGATATAAACTTGTTTATTTAAACTTAGTATTTATTAGATACATCTCCTCATTTGAAATGGTAAACTAGATTCATTATACTCATTAAAAGACTGACATGTGCAAAACTTTCATGAATATAGCAAGAAACTGCTCTCGTAACGTGAAGAACTACTTTTATACGAACTTTATAAACTCTCTCTTCAACGGGATGAGTTATTTCAAATCAAACAACAATGACCAATGGACTGCAAATAATTTTGAAACAGTCAAGATATAGAGAATTGTCGCAAAAACTTTAACATTTACACAATCTTCAATTGGGTAAAAGAAAAGCTCCCACTCAAGATAGGCTCGAGATATTTACCTACTCTGATATGATATTATATTGAACTAAATACATTATTATTAGTCGAATTTAGTCTTCAAGAAATGCAACATAACAGGTGAGAAATGGATAAAGAAAATTAAGAAGAGAGAAGGGTAAACTTACCAACCCTGCCCAAATGGTGGCAGAGGAAACTCCCAACCCTTCCCTCTTAGAACTGCACTTGTAAATCTACAAACCATTTCTCAGATTAATAAATAAACCATCAAAAAAATTCCAGTTCCCAATTTTTTTCTCCTCATACAAAATCAAAATTCATAAGATACAGTGCTTGGTATCATGGAATTGGGCTGTATAATTATTTCATTCAGATTTGAATTTTTCCATGAATTCTAGTTCTTACCCATAGTCCACAACACTAAACATATTGCATTTTAAAGTTATGTTCAAGTAATAAAATATAAGTAAAATATCATTCATTTTG
>CAIGRN010186409.1:0-10478 GCA_903798345.1 Fraxinus anomala | reverse complement strand
TTTTAACCTATTTCTTCCAAATTACGCTATATCCATAGAATTGCCACCTAAATCAAAATATGAACGTAATGAGTACATTTTGGTATTGATTAATCATACAAGCATATAAAATAAGGAGGGAAAAATATGCATGTTACATTCTTATCACCCTCCTAGGAGGCACATCACGGTCTGAACTCATCTTTTCCTAAGCTAAATTTTCAGATTTTTGTCAAACTTCTAGGGCTTCCATTTGTTCTTTTACATAAACAAATCATTTTTTTTAAAGGGAATGTCCAGCAACTTGCTAGTAAACTTTATCCATGGGACTGTTGGTTGTTGTTGTGGCGATTTTCCTTAGACGGCCTAATCTGTTGACCTCATTTTTTGCACCGTTGGTGTAGACAATAGATACCGGACCTACTCGCGTCCACACAATCTAATTCCAATACGTTTGGATAGATTACTAGTCGAGATGTTTTGGATTTGGACGGGGAGAAACTTTATAACATGAGACAAAAATGTTCGGGCACCTACAATATATATGAGCCGGATCACATGATAAGTGACAATCAACAATACACAGACTAAAAGCTAAGATCAAACATCTAACTCTATCAATAAAAGATTCAACTCGAAAGTAGATGATATATGGATTAAAACAGATGTATTTGCATTATCTCCAAATAATCACAGGGGGGTATTTATAGTGTTATATGTGAAATGGTGTTAATTGGATGAGGAGACACGTGGCCTCATCTTCTCAACCGAAGCATCTTATTCTAGGTATCAATTTGGCCCTACTAGCCTATGACACATTTAATGCTCATAGAAAGGGGTGGCCACCCTACAACGTATGTTGTCAAGATTTCGACATATTACTCATTGCAAATGTCACATCAATAATTCAAATATGATTTTATCAATAGGAGATCTTCAAAGGAGATATGTTGTCACTTGTCATGGTAGAATTTCGGATTCAACTTCCTTGAGCACCACTACTTCGACAAGAAGGTTTCAGTAGGTCCATTTGCTTACCAACATTTTGGTTAGAGGGCTTCGGTCAGTAAGAGGGCTTTGGTAGGTTCATTTGCACTCCACGTAAGATGCCACATAGACTTCACGTGGAAGCCTCGGTAGCGAGGCATAATTGTAGTCATTAATTGTTCTTTGGTTATTGAATTCTTTTGATCAAGTCTTATTTGGATTTATATAGAAATATGATGGATTGTTTTAATTAGGTATGATTGTTTTAAGCTCGAGAGGAAAATCAATTAATATAGAAGAATTCGATAGGATACACTTAATTAATTATTATAAAATTTTGGTAATTGAGATTAGGGGATATATAGTGAACTCGTGAATCCTAAAACTTTTAATCATCATAAAAAAAATTACTTATGGACGTGTTAATTATTTTAATATGTTTAAAATAAAAATCACAAGAAGAATCGAGTGATAATTGCACTTAATCGAATTGAAGTTAGGAGTAGTATGTTTAGATAGTAGTCTATCCGGGAACGATAGCGTAGACTTTCAAATTCACTTTATTACTTATCCACTAAAAAAATTTACTTATTGACGTGTTAATTATTTTAATATATACAAAATTACACACAACCCTCTTTGTTAGGTGGGAAAGGATCTAGAATGTATATTTTCGATACAAAGTTGTTCAAAATGGCTACTGAACCTGACTTATCCACCAATCGTGTGCCATGTGTAGCGACCTAATGGGATAGAGAAAAGCAATTGTACACTTGAAATACAAAGGGTTTGGACATGCAGACCATCTTCGAATTCCAAAGTACCTATAAAATAACCAAATTAACCCAGAGCACCCGTAAGTATGTTTGTTGGGAGAGGCAATTGTTGTACTCGGGTTAAAATCGTTGCACCTTAGAGGCCACATTGCATGAGAGGTGAATAGGTGGCACCTACTCAAGATAATTGTCTGGGACAAAGAGAAAATCTACAACTTTGCCAACATGACTTATGAATAAAAAACATCAATTGGGGCAATTGTTGTACTTGGGGGTTAAAATCGTTGCACATTAGAGGCCACGTTGCACAAGGGGTATATAGGTGGAACCTACTTGGGATAATTGTTTGGGACAAAAAGAAAGTCTGCCTACATGACGTATGAATAAAAAATCTCAATGATCCTTGATAAAAACCACCTCAAAGCAAAATTATGAAAACTTCGGAGATGGATGATATGCGAACTAATAATTAAACAGAAGGTTGCTTGTCGCCACACTTGCATCAACATCACCTCACGTGTTAATCCCTTGACAAGATAAACTAGTATTAAAGGTCAATCCTAGTTGATGATTATTCCCCTGTGACCGTGCCTCTCCATCAGCTAGAGCAACTTCAATGCCTGCTAATCGTGCATCATCAGAAAAATCATTGTAGCTCGATAAGATCGAGGCAGTTCAGAGGGTTTTTACGTATATGAGGGGCATTCTTCTTACCAAGCAAGGTGATGAAAAAAACTTCAGAAAGATCAGATACTATAATAACATCCTACTCATACCATATTTATTTCGATCTCCCTAAACATTGTGAGAACTCCACTTTTATTTAGCAAATCCTAACGAAGTTAAGAAATTTCACATTACTTTTTACTATCAATAAGAGTAAAGAATATAAATATGACAAATGAATAAAGAAAGGACATTTAAGGTAATTAAAATGTAATATACTTGTAAGAAGATGTGACCTGAATATAATTGCCTTTAATTCAAAAGAACCAAATCAATTCGTTGCTTTTGAGAAACTCTATCCTACATTCACATTGAATATGCATGAACAAAAACTAACATCCATCAGTCGTACCTAACAATCACACGTGCTATAATAAATTCATCTAAAGAATGTGCTCTATATATGCAACCAACAAAACATTGAATATAGAAAATTTAGCATGCGCTCGAAATACGTTTGAATAGTGTATTCAAATGTACTTCATCCAATTTCATTTTTAGTACACTAATGCAATCTGTCTCTCAAATTAGTTTAAAGATGAGAGTTACTAGTTTGATCGTAGAATCACCTAGAGAGGGTGAATAAGTGAACAATGTAGAATTAAAAATTATCGTTAATTAATATTACAACACATTACAATAATTAATTACTCTAAACTTAGTTCATGTAAATTAACTACCCTATGTTGAATTGTCAACTTTTTTGAAAGCAATAATGTAAACAACACAGAATTGATGACGGAGAAAATCCTTAACTGGGTAAAAACTCAAGGACCAAGCCAGTTGTTTCCACTATAGATAATAAAAATTTATAATATAATCCAGCCTAGAAAACCCATTAGACTGCTGATCTAATTATTGCAATCTCCAAGACCCGCTAGAACGTGATTCACTGACACCTGCTTTCGATTTTCTGAAATTGTCTATTTCTTGTAAATCATCAAAAACATCTTGTTCTTATACTCTTCATGTACTTTTGGTCCAACCCCCCTCAATCTTCAGAAACATCTAAAAGTTATTGAGAAAGTACCTTTCAGATTATATCTAGGAAGTTGGTGTATCGGATTATTTGAATTTGATATTTTTCCCAACTAGTGGTTGATTAATCTCAAGAATCAAATGCTTAATCTCAATATTCGAATATGTTCTTGGATCTTGGAATAATGTCATAAAGATGTAATATAATGAACCATCCCAAAAACATACTAGACATTGGATATTTAAAATAGGAGGTATTTGAGTAGTATATGATATATATAACTTTTGAAAAATGCAAAGTAGGGTTTCTCTAAAAATACCGTTGCTCGATCGTCAAGCTAGTGACAAACAAGCGAGAGGTGTGTAGCTCGAGCAATAGGTCGACGACATTGATCATTAGCTAGACGAAGACTAGCGTAAATCCCACAGCTCTTTCTCCTTATTTCATACTCGAACCAAAAGACTCATAATTCATTTATACAACCTTTCAAAAGACTCATTGACTTTTACAACTCTTTTATAATAATCTATTCTAAAGAAATGAAAATACGATTAAAAATCTAAAAATATCCCCTTTTGGCATTCTGTGACAAAACTATACAATACAAGTTAATGAAGTAAAAATAAACTATTTTACCCAAACGCAAATTGAAACTAAATATCTATCTCTTGCATTCCTTGATAAAACATGTTTTCTAAAATTAACAACTCAAATACCAAGTTTATTTTCCTACTAATGAAAGTCAAATAAATAATGCATATTAGGACCTATAAATAAGCTCTTTTTTTATGCATATTATTCTTTTCTCCCTTTAACTTTAAGCATATATTCATTTTCGCACCATTTCTATTTTTCTTTTAAATTTTTTTACATATTATGTACAGTCTCTTCTCCATTAAGCGACTAAGATGTCTTATGTAACGAGTTTTGGGTCGATAACTTCAAGTCAGTTGACCATAGGATATCAGGAAAAGCCCCTTGGACTTAATTGCTCAAGTCAAATAGGTTTCAAAGAAGAGTATAAGATGAAACACTTATTTTCTTTTAGGGAGGATATACTAGAGTTTAGGTCTACTAAATTAAGGTCAATCCATCTCCATGGTCATCTTACCAATAGATGACGGCCATCCCAAATCTCACACACGCGGTCAAAACTCACTTATAAGATCATAGTGTATGCAATGCAGATGGTATATGAAAAATTATATATTAAGTACTCCACATAATTTTAAACAAAGTAATGAAGATATACTACAACACATCAATTAAACTCATACTTGATCACAACACAGATGTTCAAGTAAATCATATATCATCATGCTGTAGTAAAAAAAATTCTTTTTTCTCATTTTTCAAATTTTCAATTTTTTTCATTATTATTATTTTTAAATAAAGCTACCCAAAAAGCAAAACAAAATAAAAATAAAAAGTGAGATGCTTGTAATAATGAGTAAATCAAAATTAATAAGTATACGTATGCATCAAAAAACCTAATCAGTTAGATACACAAACGCTCTTACCTTTAAGAGTACCGTGATCAATTTCAAAATTTTTCAAATTACTCTTTTTAATCCAAACTTGTCTAATGGAAGACTTATTCCGAGTCAATTGTGTCATTAACTTGGTCAAATGACTCACTTGATTAGTGAGAAAGTCAATTCAGCCATCAAAATCCCGATTTCTAATTTAGTGGAATTCTGATTTCTTTTTATATTTAGGAATTTATTACACCTAAGCCTATAGTCTTAACTTACCACAATTGAAACAAGTTGGGATAAACCTACATCCAAAATTATGTGGTCGCTAATATCCATTCCTAAGTTGGTAGGTCCTATGTTGTTTTGTATACCTTTGTTCTACGATACGCTTATTCTTGAGTTCAGGATTAGGAACACACATAGGTTGGTTGGTAGCAAGGATAAAAGTGATTTTGAAAGTACTAGCCCCATTATGATCAGACTGCTTATATCCTAGGCCTCTCATGTTCCCAACAGGCTTGTTCAACCTCAAAAGACTGTTTAATTTTGAAATCCATTGGAGAAAGCAAGAAGTTGAGACTTAAATGTTCAAGTTTGCTCAGAAGGTTCTTAACTATATTTTTAATTTATCATTCTCAATGATGACTTCTCAAGTTCACCTGTAAGATCCTTAATCTTAAACTCTAGCAATTGATTTACAGTATCTAGTTTATTGAGGCACAATGTAGACTCCTGAAGGTTGGCCACTAGTTTCTATCTAACCAGCTCAAGTTCATTGACTTTATTTTAAGCACAACTTTATTTATTTTCTTAATATTAAGACTCTCATCAAATAATTTTTGATAAGCCTCATGAATCTCTTCCTCATCTTCAGAATCTTCATCAGATTGCTAACCGCTATCTAATTCCTCAACTTTCTCACTATTCTTATAAGATTTTCTTTTAATCCTAGCAATGAATGCCATAAACTTCCCACTCTCCTCATAAGTAGACCTCTCACTTTGATTATTTAAGCTAGACATCATCATTAGTGAGAGTTGCATTTATAACTTTGCCATGTTTTCTCTTACCATTAGGATACTCACTTTTATTGTGGTCAAAATCTTGACTCTTATGACATCTCACAGATTTAGATCTCTTTCTAAACTCACTAGAATCACCTCTTTGTCTCTCTTTGGTCTTCTTATTTCCAAATTTTTTTTTTGAGAACTCTTAACAAAGTATGTTATTTCCTCATCATTAAGTGATTTCGAATCAGAAGAATCATACTCTTCTTCTCTAACAGTGTTCAAGATTATAGACTTGTTTTTCTTAGGTTAAGATATAATGAGCTCATAAGTTTGGAGAGACCCAACCAATTCTTCAACTTTAACAACATCTAGATTCTTGCTTTCCTCGATAGCCGTAATTTTAGACCTAAATCTCTCAGGTAAGGACTCGAGATTTTTCTGACAATCTTCCACTCATGAATTCTCTCATCTGGATTAAAACTAGAGTTAATTGTGTCATTTAAACTTGAGAGTAACTAGTTTGACTCTAGAATCACCTAGAGGGGGTGAATATGTGAATAATGCAGAATTAAAAATTATCGTTGATTAATATTGCAACAAGTCACAATAATTAATTACTTTTCTAAGAAGTTCTATTCACTATAGTTATTTTCGAAAGTTACGAGTTCAACTCTAAAATCACTTAAAGATGTGTGAGTAGGTGAATAACGCGGAATTAAAAATCATTGTTGATTAATATTGCAACAAGTCACAATAATTAATTACTATAGATTCAGTTCACGTGAATTAACTACCCTATATTGAATTGTTAGCTTGTATGAAATCAATAATGTAAAAAACAAAAAGAATTGATGACGGAGAAACCCCTTAAATGGATAAAAACTTCGGGACTAAGTCAATAGTTTTCACTACAGACAATAAAAAATTACAGTATGATCTAGCGTAGAAAACCCACTAGATTCGTTGATCTAATTCCTGCAATCTTCAAGACCCGCTGAAATGTGCTTCATTCACACCTGCTTCTGATCTTCTAGAATTGTCTATCTCATGTGGATCACCAAGAATACCTTGCCTTGTACTCTTCCCGTGCTTCTGGTCCAACCTTACTTAGTCTTCAACAATCTTTGAAAGTTATTGAGAAAGTACTTTCTAGATTATATCTTGGAAATTGGTGTTTTCGATTATTTGAATTTGATGTTTTTTCTCAACTAGTGGTTGATTAATCTTAAGAATCAAAGGTTTAATCTCAATGTTTGAATATATTCTTGGATCTTGAAATGATGTTATAAGGGTGTAATATAATGATCAATCACCCCAAAAACGTACTGGACATTGGATATTTATAATATGAGGTATTTGTGTAGTATATGATAGATATAACTCTTGAAAAACGTGAACTACAGTTTCTCGAAAAACACCGTTGCTCGAGTGCCAAGTTAGCGACAAGCGAACAAAAGGTGTGTAGCTTGAGCGATAGTCGGGTGATAGGTGAACGACATTGATTCTATTTTTTCCGCTCGAGTATCAACTAGACGATAGACTAATGTAAATTCGACGACTCTTTCTCCTTCCTACATACTCTAACCAAAAGACTCATAATTCATCTATACAAACTCTCCAAAGATTTCTTGACTTTTAAAATTCTTTTATAATAATCATATTCTCCTTTTGTCTAAAGAATTGTCAGTACAACTAAAAAGAAAAGATATTCAAACTTAAATGTTCGTTTCAACTCAGTGTAATTTGAACAGCAAATTCATGTATAAACGATTATAACATCTCAAATATGAAATTACAGGAATATCTTTAAGTACATGTTGCACTCGTTATCCCGTCGATAAACTTGTACGTTTATCTCTTGTGTAAGGATATGCACGTTGCACTCGTGCCCAACTAAAAATACGTCACGCCTATCTCTAATGAGAAAGGTTTGTCACACCAACAGTAATTATATTTATATACAGATTTAAATATTCATTTCATTTATTAATGCTAAAAGTGCATAAATCAAGTATTTATTTCCACCTTTAATGAACTATTTCTCACATAAGATTACATGTTTAATAAAAAAACCTTGCTACATTTACAATTTGGTATACATTTTGATTTACACTTTGTTACGTAACATTATCCAATTGAACAGTTTAAATTTTAAATAATTTTTTCATCCAATTATTTGTTGACAACAATACAAGTGCCAACGAAAGTGTATAAATTCAATGTAAAAATAGCAAAGTTCCTTATAAACGTACAAATAGATCAAGTACAATAATACATCCAGGTCATCGTATAAGACAAAATTATTCGTTACTCTCCGAAGAGAAAGTATAAAATAAATATGGAGTATTTCACAAACAGGAATTGGTAATAAATAGGGTGATAACTATTAGCATGCATGAAGCCGAACGCACACGCATTACTTCGCAAAAGGATATCCCTTTCCTCAGTGCGATGAAGTGAGCGCCCACCGTCTCATATGGAAAACAGCAGCTTTCTTTCTGTTTTTATAAAAACCATCAAATTACACCATGTTTTATTAGCCCTGGTTTGGTTAGATAAAAATAAAACTTTTAATAAATTCGATAAAAATTAATGAAGTATGTGATTAAAAAGTTGTGAATTTTATTTCGTCCTTGTTTGGCGGGGATAAAATTTTATTTATTTTTTATTTTGATAAAAGTTGATGAATTATGTGGTTAAAATTAATTATTGACTTTGATTTAAATTTAAATTTAATTTTAATTTCTATCAAACATGGCTAAATGTGTGGTTAAAATAATTATTGATTTCAACTTAATATTGATGATAAAATTTTAATCTAGATTTTTAGTTGAACGAATAAAATATACTACACACTTAGGTGGAAAGCGCGACCTAACCTCTACCAAAAAGTGCAAAAAAATAATGAAAGTAAATTTATTTCAATTTTGCTACACTCATTTGCCGTAGCCAGTCCTCTCGAATTGTCTCTTGATCACTTCAAGACTCGTTATGTAAGAGAATTTATAATTTTATATTCTTATAGAAGCTCTTTTCAAGCCTCTTTAGGCCATTTCTCTTACCGGTTACGTTTCTATGTCAAATTTATACAAACCCTGAATATAATGTGTGTCAAATAGGGGTATTTATATATCATTATTTCAAAATTTTAATATTTTTTAAAACTCATTTCAAACCATATTTTTATAATAAAATATTTTATACATAAATTAAAAAAAAAATTCTTATTTTTTATCATATATTCTTTAAAAATTTATTTTTTATAAAATCATTTTTCAACGTAAATGGAAGCATATATCAAGCAGTATTTTAACAGTGATAAGTGTCAGCATGCATTAATTGTTGAAATCCCACATGTCCCCATCTGTAATAACCTTAAAAACAACACTTCCAAGTGTCAATTTATCTTGTCATTTTGTTTTATGTTGCCTCTGTCTCATTGGTTCATCATTTTCTTAAAACCAGTACAAACTCCTTCACACCAAATCACAGCTTCTTCTTCGCCCCCACCCCCTCTTTCTCTGCAAAAGAATATTTGAAAATGATCCGAACTGCGAATCCTTATAACACAGCAAGAACGGCTGAAATAATGTCTAGGTACAGGCCAATAGCGCCGAAGCCTGAGGCTGGACAAGCAAATTCCGGCGGGAGTAAAAGTCCCGGCGTGACTCGGAGTATGAGGAAGACTCCTCATTTGAGGAATATTTGGAATCACTTGCAGGCGAGGCCCACGAAGACTAGGAAGAGAGGGAGGAGTTCTTTTGCATCAACAGCACAGGCGATGAAAAGACCCAGGACTTGTCTTCAGGGGCTGTCGATACCGTATCAGGTAACGAATTCGCCAGCCAAGAATTTAGCCATTCTTGGATTTGCTCATAATCCAAATGGTACTGCTCAAATTCCTCTTGTACCAAATCTTGTTCCGCTTAAATTTGGACTGGATTCAATTGTGACCACCCCGGCTCACTCCGTCACTCTTCCCTTCCTCCGGTGCACCACCGCCCAAAATCCCCAAGGGAAGAAACGGGAAATAGATTTGAACTTGGCTGTGGAAGAAGAGTCTGAGGAATTGGATTTCATGCCACAATTAAAAGATCCCGTCAATCCAGTCGTTATAACACCAAGAGCGGTTCGCCCCATTGGCTCCACCATAAGTGTCAAAAGCATCAGCGAGAATTCAGGGAAAAGAGTCACCGCTACAGGCAAGCAAGTGTTGAAGAATCCAGCGGAAGTGGAGGAGGAGGTGGAGGCCGAGGAGATGCCAGCCGTAGTTTCTGATTCAAACAACAAAGTCAGGCTAACAAATTCTGCTTACAAGGAAATGGTGGGTCAGCCCGAATGCTGCTGGCTCGATTTCGTGCCTTCCCACGATGGTGGTGGTGGTGCATGCAAGAGAATCGGTGGAGAGGTTGCGCTAAGACTCGATGATTCGAGTTTTTCTCTGTCGTTGAATGGTTTCAATTGTTGGGTTAAAATTGAGTGGGCAAGCAATGGAAAGAGGAGTTGTGTGAATGCTTTTTGTGAAGCTATGAAATTGGGTTGC
>CAIGRN010186404.1:0-31069 GCA_903798345.1 Fraxinus anomala | reverse complement strand
AATGATCAATTTACATTCAATGCATCTTGCTTTTATGTTGCAAGATTTCTACAAATTGTAATCATATTTTCTTTCGTCTCGAACGATCGAGAGAATGCGAAAGGTAGTCTAGCGGAGCAAACTATTGCAGCACGGTGTCCCTTTCTGTACCAAGAAAAAATGCACCCCATGAAACTTGGACCTTGTAAGATGAGGTAATTTCTCAACAGGGAGAGGTGGTGAAAGGTGTAGGAGGAGGTGACCTTGTAACAGGAAAAAAGGCTACGAACTCGCAAAAGGGGGAGATGTCAGAATTGCTGGACATGGCACATGATGACTTTGGACAAAAAGGCATGCACTCACTTAATTGGCAATCATGATTAAAGTGCTACAATTCCTCTAATTTAATTCTAAGGCCTTGGCTGCGTCAGCTATTCTCCTAACGCTTGGAGAAATAATGTAAGGACGACAAAAAGCAAAATGTAAAGGAAACGAAAGAAGTTAATACATCATAACATTTTGATCAACAGTTCAGTAAACAAATTACTTGAAGTACTAGCACACTTACAGATTTTATGGTATCGAACTGGTACTAAATCGTCCATATTCACCTCGTTTGGCCTGAATTGTCCAACCTCTCCTCACGTAGAAAAATTCTCCCTTCCAATTCTTAATAAACGAATGAGTGCTGAGCACAATAGACCCTCAGTGTTAGCCTTTACACTTGAGTAATACCACCCCGAGTCTTTACCATCTTCCTTGAAAATGTAAAGGGAATTGAATTGCTCGATAGTAAGCTTTGGAAAATCTAATCTGTGCCACAATAACACACAATCATACATGGTCCTCCAACAGTTTGGGCAAAGCTGGGTTGGGGCAAGTCCCTAAGAATATAAAAACTTCCTTATCACACAAGGAAAAGGAAGTCACAGCCCAGCATGGAGAATCCCACGATCCAAGGCTACACACATTTTCGGTGGGTCACAAACTCTGTCGTCTTCTCTAGGTAAGAATGCCTCCACAGAATCATGTGAGAATATGTTTGGTTTCTTTCTATTTTGTATGAATTTATTAATATATGACTGTCTATTTTGTATGGTTTAAAAAATATGCAATGCAGTTTTAAACTCAATTTCATGCACTACTAAAAACGTCTTTAATTATGTTGGTTAAATACTGTAAAACTATATAAAGAAAAAGGCGATAAATGGAAAGAAAACATTGAGAAAATATTACAAAAAGGTGAATACAAAAGTAAAGACAACACTCGAAAAATATTGCAAATAAGTTAATGATCATAAAATGTTGCAAAAAGAATAATGAAAACATTTAAAGAATGTTGTGAAACTTGAAAACAAAAGTAAAGACTACACTCCCTAAAATGTTGCAAATAAATTAAAGGCAACGTTCCAAAGATGTTGCAAAAAGATTAATAACAACATTCAACAAATGTTGCGAAAAGATGAACAAAAAAGTTTAGACAACATTCATACAACGTTGCAAATAACTTTTTCGCAACAGAAGTTGAACACTGCAAAAAAACAAATGATAATGTTTACTAATGGCCTTTTGCAACTATATATAAATGTTGTCGTATCTTTTTACTTTACGGCACCATTGAAACCCACACCATATGACCAAATGCTGTAAAAAAATCTTTCACAACGATTTTTGAGTATTGCGATAGACAATTTTTATTGTAGTGGATCCCCCACTAGTATTAAATAAAAGGGAAAAGAGGGGGGGGGGGAACTCCAACTCCACTACCATGCCATGTGTGGCTTACCCCTCCCCTAATCACTCTAGCTAGAGACAGAATCATGGTGGTGTTGTTTTTTTTTTTTTTTTGAAGCAAATTTTTTTGAAATAATATAAAAGTTAAGAAAATATTTCGATATATTACTAAATTGTTACGTACGGTTTATCATACTTTAAAATGTTGTATAATTCATTGTTGGATTTTTATTTATTTTTTATTTTTTGTAAAATTAGTTGTTTTCTATTGTAATCTAAATGGAATATTAAGAATTTGTAATTTGCCTATTGAAATTAATTTTATTTTTATGGTTGAAATTATTATTTTGAATAGATTAACATTCATTTATTTGTTGAAATTCATGTCGAACAATTGTGAAAAATAATTATTGGTGAAACGAGCATTCGAGAAAAATATTTTTATTTTAATTTTTGACCCCCACAATAAAAAATATCCGATTTCATCAACGAAACAGATCTTATCAAGAATTATTAAATTCTACAAGTATCTTCATCGTTCTTCTCTCTTCACATTTTTTGCCAAAAAATGATGCTAATTAGAATTGCATCAATTGCGAAGACTATGTTACACTAAATATTACAATCAATCAATAACAGTAAGTAAACGTAATCAATTTCCCCTTTTGCCAAGGACGTAATCAATAATTTTGTCTTAATCTTCAGTATCGAATCTGAAAATTCCAAAAGCTTCACTGTAGGTCTCAGAACCACAATAATCTTGCAAAACTGCTCCTCTGTAAGTTTTAAAAATATTCAATTTAGTCCTCAAACTCATCATAAGTTGAATTTCACTCTTGAAACTATTTTCTTCCATTTTCTCTCTTTATAATTATTATCAATCTTGTGCATTCTGGTTAATTTACAATTGCTCTAAATTAACTTCAATTAAGCTTAAAATTCTGTTTTTTGTTCTAAATGTTTTCAAGACCAGGTTTTACCTACAACGACAATATATATACAATTAAATAAAAATTCTCTCAATTTTGCAATTTTAATTCAAGTTTAACCCTTGTTTGTTTCCTATTATTTTCAAAATATATTTTTCTCTGATATTTTTAATCACACATTCTTTTATAAAATAATTTTATAAGCTAAAAATTTTTTTTTATTTTTTAAACACACATTCTCCATCAAAATACTATTCCAAAATAAATTTTTGGAGAAAATTGGGCTCAAACAGGCGTTTAATAGCATAAATAGATGTGTAAACCACACTTCAACATGTTTAAAATGGTCTTTACATGGGACTCTTTCGACAACTTCCACAAATTCACAATGCCAGAAAGATTGATATATGCCATGACTCAACCAACATCAGAATCCACACACAAAACTTGGACTAGGGAAACGTCCACAACATTATTTTCGAGAAAGTTTGAACGATTCCGAGCACCATGACATGGAGATATAGTAAACAATTGAGATATCAGGTAAAAGGTGGCATTTTTCAAAAGTGCATGACAGGTTACGACAAACAAACATATATCCTCGTTGGGGGCTTCGAGAGTCCAAACACTCCACTTTATCATCAAACCTAGAAAACACGATAGCATCACATGGTAAAAATAATAGAACGTCACCTAAATGTGTGCTACCAAAACTTAGGCTATCATCCCTAAATTTGTTGCATGGATAAAAATCTCCAACACTCTTCAAAACATCAACTCCTTGTGGTAAAAGTCTTCGATTTTAAAACAACATCAACACCTTGTGAGGAAATGAACAAATTATCTTCAAACACCACAAAAGACCAAACAATCTAATAAATGGGACTAAAAGTGGAAATGAGGATGAGAAAAATGAGGAACTTGAGCTCTTGCATAGAGAAAGGGGAATCAAACCATTATAATACTTCGAAATTTTGATTAGTCTCAATCGTCAAATCACCTCGAGTTATGTAAAATTCTTGAGTCATGTGGTAGTAAAGTCACCTCGTGCTCCAAACTAAAAATCTCATTATGAATTGTCATTCATTAATTGCCTCGCATCAAACTTCGAGCTAAGCTTAACACCATCTCACACTTTTAATCGAGTTGCTAGAACCACGATTAACCAACACATTATCTCTAGAAGCAACGAACATGATAGCATTGTTAGGGGATTCAGGAGAATAGATACCCTACTTCATCACCCCACAAGATATGTTAGTATTGATGTGGTAAAATGACTAGACATCGCCAAAATATGTGTTACCCAAAATTAGACTATGATCCCTAATTTTCTACCGTGGCAAAATCTCTGACACACTAAAAAAAGCAATACTTTTGTGAGAGAGGGAAATGATTTCCTTCAAACACTATAAAAGGACTGAAAGATCTAATAAATAGGGCTCAAAGAGGAAATGAGAATGCGATAAATGAACTTGTGCTTTTATATGGAGAAATGGATTGTACTATCAACCGACAATGCGACGAGAAGCAAGTATAACACTTGGAAATTTCTATTTATCATTCAATCGTCAAATCAACTCAATTTTTTTAGATTCCTGCCATCATTTGGGCACTCTTGACCACCTTTATGACTACTTGTCGCCATAAATGACTTAACAATGAAAAGGGGGACAACTAATATAACGCGATTTTATAGTCAAAAGTAGCTATATATGCTAATACCTGAACACATGAAAAACCCAAAGCCATGTCCCAAAGTGAGCTCATGCGACCATCGCCAAGCTTCAACAAGTCGATCACCCTTTGACCGAGCAAATTGGGGGCAAAAACAACACTCCAAATCTCTCTCTCTCTCGAAATTGATATGCTAAGTACCGATACTTAGTTTATGTTAAGGATTATGTGACGTAGCACACTACAATAGGTGATGAAAAGTCAAATCAAAGGAGAAGATGATATAAAAGATATGAAATTAAAGAAGACATCACATCCTGAGAAAATTCTTGGAAGAAACTAAAAACTCATTACGAATTTTCAATTCTAGTACTAGAATCGAAACTCGAACCGGTACTACTAATTTTTATTTTAGTACCCATAATTTTGTTTAAAACTTGAAAAAAACCAAACTGAACATTTTAGTTAAATCTGATTTTGATTTAGTTCGGAACATTTGTCCATCATGTAGCCCCTATCCTACCCTAGTTGCTCTTCCCTGCCCTTCATGGATTGGAAAGTTGTTGGAGGGAAGAAGAACGAAATGAAAATAATAAGGGGGTGGGATTTTTTTAATTTTTTGTATTTAATTGAAATAATATAACAATTGTCTTTTTAACAAAAGATATTAGGGTCCGTTTGATTGTAAGGGTGGAAAATAGGTGGAAAGAAAATGAATTTCAGAAAAAGTAATTATCTATAAATTGTTTTGCAGTGAATTGTTAATTAAGTATGTTTGATTTGTATAATTTTTCACTTAGAAAATTTTTAAATTTTGTGCTCGTTTGACTTTATTTTACATGAAAATTTTCCATTAAACTGATAATTTTTTCCACAATTGATTATAAAATTTGTTTTCATTGCCAAAAAGTAAAAAAAAAAAACGAAAAAATAATTATTTCCTAAAAAATTATTTTTTATCAAAATTTAGTGTTCGTTTGACTATGTTTTATATGAAAATTATCTATTAAAGTGATTTTTTTTAAACAATTGATTATGAATTTTGTTTCTATTGTCAAAATAATAATAAAAAAAATAATAAATACCTGGAATTTAGTTTTTCCACCAAAAAGGTAGGAAAATCATTTCATGAATTAAATGGAAAAGCGGCGTGTGGGGTGGTGTGGAAGAAAATATTTGGGTGGCCAAATTTTGTACATCAAACACCACATTTTGTGAAAGTTGGAATTCCATTTCCATTTTCCTAGGCAAATTTGGTGCTACAAACGCTACCTTAGCCTTTTAATAGTCAAGCCAATTGAATTCACAGTGGGGATCTAAGTGCTAAAACCTATGAAGATTAAAGACTCAAATGCGATATTATTCATAAATCGAGGACCTCTATGGCAGTTCTTCCTAAATGTACAGAGCTGCTCGCTGCGATGTACCATACAACATGAAAACGTGGGGAATAGAAGCTCCGTGCGGATCCGACCCCCAGAAACCCTAAACCTTCCCTCCTTAAAAATCTCTCCTAGGAATTCGATTAACAAGAAATCCAATCGAGTAATTACCGAGAAATGCCAAGCCCGAAATCTTATTGAAATCACAATCGGTTGATTGGAGAATAGATCGTAGGTAAGTACTGTTAATCGTTTTTGGGTTGGGAGTAATCACAATCGAACCGAATAAAGAAGAATGGGGAAGAAAAAGAAAAGAGGGGCGATGGATAAGGTATGGTGCTATTATTGTGACAGGGAGTTCGAAGACGAGAAGATATTGGTGCAGCACCAGAAGGCAAAGCACTTTAAATGTCACGTTTGTCACAAGAAGCTATCAACCGCTGGCGGCATGGCCATCCATGTCCTCCAGGTCCACAAGGAGCAAGTCTCCAAGTCTGTACCTTCCTTATTCTTTATTTTATTTTGCTTGGTGCTCAATTTTTAATTCGGTTTTCGATTTTATATGTCAATGCTAAAGATAATGTTATGGTTGACGTGGATGAGTTTGGTTAAATATTTAGTTTTTCGGTTGTGGAGTTAGCTAGGTTTTATGATGGTCTTTTCATTTTTTGTATATTCACCTGTTTTATCCCCTTTACCCCTTTTCTCTTTGGGGATGGATGAAGTCCTTTTTAGAATTTGCATTCCTGTTTCTGTTCTTTCTTGTAATTGGTTTTGAGAGATATCATTTTCCGTTTTCTGCTTTCGGTTTTCCAAAAAAGTGAAAATGCGTCCTCTTTCTAATTTTCAAAAATGCATATTTGAAAACAAGTTAAAAATTTACAAAGAAAACTCAATACGACAATTTTGTCGATTTGGGTGTATTCAGTTATAATCAACCCAAAATTTTCAAAATGCGTTTGAGGTATTTTCGAAACAATTTTTCAAAATGTCAAAAAGAATACATTTTCAACGATCTCAAAATGGACACTCAAGATACAAAATCCAAAATGAATTCAAAACTCAAAATACAAAATCGAAATACAAAGAGAACAACCCCTAACTGTTTGATAAAGTTTTTGGGATTTTAAATAACACTTGAATTGCATTATTAGAAAGATTCCAGTATCCTGTGTATGTTTATTTCCCTTTTTTTGCTCTTTTTTTGGCCCTTTTTCCATCTAGCGGGATGGAGGAAACTCTGTTGTAGAACTTGCATTTATGTTTTTATTCTTTCCTGCAATAAGTTTTGAGAGAGAATATGACTATTGGAGAAAGATGCTGGTATTTTAAATAACATGTAAAGTGCATAATTTAGAAGGATTCAGTTATAAGGAAGCTTGGAACTAAGTGCATTTTTTGGAACTTGTGAATTTTGTAGCAGCAAAGTATGTAGTATTGATAAGGCCAAGATGTCTGCTCAATTACAAGGTTTTAACTAGTGAAACAAAGTTAGTAAATGATGAGGAATTATATTGAGCAAATTTGTTTTAGAAATCAGAATACAGAATAATGTGCACTGGACTAACTAAAAAATTCGAGGTAATTTGTATCTATGATGTAAATTCATTCATTCTATTTTTCGGTTGATTTGCCAAACTATGACTAGGTCCTTTGTTTTTTAAAGTGAAATCTTTGTGAAGAGTTGCTCTCAAGTTTCTTTGACTCGTTTTGTTCTCTGTGATGTTTGTGTTGTTATTTTTACTTCTGATATAACACGATAACATTTTTTCAGAGTTCCAAATGCAAAACCTGGGAGAGAGTCAACAGATATCGAAATATATGGAATGCAAGGAATTCCGCCTGATGTTTTGGCCACTCACTATGGTGACGAAGGTATGCTTTTCATTGTGTTACCCTTTAGGTAATATCTGTGTATGCCACAATCTTGGCCTGAAAATAAGGGAAATATAGAGCGGTACGAGAGCGTCTTTTCACTACTACTTGGTGCGTTCTCGTTCATAGAAAAGTAGAACGTGTTTATCTGGTTTTCAAAAAACATATTTGCAAGACAATAACCTAAGTAAAAAGCATATATTGGTGTCAACCGAGACTATAATTATATGCTTCTCTACAGATGGTAACATTGATTAATTAGGGAGAGAAATTGGTATAACGCGGGTGGTTAAGATTCTTCACTCTTGTTTTCGTTAGTTCATTTGATTTCTTCAATGTGGTTTGGGGAATCTGTGGTAAGTCTATAGTTTCTTTACAACTTGTAAATAAACGACATTTGATTCAAAATGGGAGATAGGGTAACCTCTGTGCAAGAATAACTCAAAGGGGGTATGTGTTAAGGTCCTTATCCACCTTTCATATGTTTTTAAGTGCTACAGAAAATAGTATAATGGATTGATAAATACTGGGTGCTTTCTCTTTGCGTACTTATGTAGTTATAGCTGAGTATTGTGGTTTGCATATTAATGCTTTTTCTCCCAAACCTCCTTCCCCAAAAGACCAGCCAAAAAGTGTGACAAAAATTTGAAAAGGTACGTCTTATTTGAGTTCGTGAATTTGAAACATACAACTGTTTTGAATTTCCTTCATTGGGTTGTTTTCTTTTACTGTTATCTTATCTCTTTTTATTACTAGAAGGTCCTGATTTATCAAAAGGTGCACCTCTTGTCTCCTTTTTCAGAATAAATGGGTACTCATTTATCGAAATATGTCTCTTCTAGTCACTTTTCATTAGTAATGCGTATGCCACTGTTTTTTTCTTATTACCATGCGTATTGGTTTTTATCCATTAGACAACTGGATGACTGCATCTGGTAAGTATTTTCTTTGAATGATAGTGCAAAGAGGATTTTTTTTTTTGTTTCATTGAAGTGGTCTTATTTGATACTTTTTTTTTTTTTTTCTTTTTTTTGCAGAGGAAGACACTCCTTCAAAAACAACCAAAGTTGAAATTCCATCAGCCCAAATGGTTGGTGGCATGGTTCCAGGATCATTAGGTGTTGGGTTTCCTCCTCGGCCAAATTTGGGAACAATGCCACCACTGTAGGTTCTTGTGTCATACTCATATTGATTCAATTGTTGATTGTGTCTTTGACTGCTCTATATAATTATTTAATTTCCATTTTGGTTGCTGCATTAACTGTTTTTTTGCACCTGGTTTAAGTAATGAAAAAACACTAATCACTGTTTTTGTTTTCTACATTTGTAACCATTGCCATACCTGAGCAAATCGTTTCTCAACAGGATATTTTTCTTGTGATGCAGTCATAATCCTGCAATTCCTATGCCTCCTGGTGGGTGGCCTGTTTTACCTCGCCCACAACCTTGGTATCCACAACATCCTGCTGCTTCAGTTCCACCTTCTGCACCAATGACGCAACAGCCCTTGTTTCCTGTACAGAATGTTAGGCCTCCTGTGCCACCTGCAACACCCTCTGTACAACCATCAATGCCAATAGCCCCTCCTGGGATGTCTGCAGCTTCTCCTGTTCCTGTATCTCAACCTTTATTCCCTGTTGTTCCTACCAATAATGTTCCTCAAAATTCACCATTTTCTGCACCTATGCCTCCAAATAGCATTGCATTAAGCTCTTTTGCAGAACTTAACAGTGCAGATCCACAGATGGGTAGTTACACTTCGGCTACTAATAGCTATCATGGCTCTGGCATTCCAGGTATATATACACATATATCTTAATCTCTGTTTTCACAGTTTTTCCTTGCAGGATTTCGTGTAGTATTTGTTGGTATTTGCTGGAGTGGAACTGTGACTTTTTGCTATATTCTTTCTTTACCTCATGGAAAAGCAATTTATAAATGTAAATCTTTTTCGTGAAGTTACCACAGAATCTCTGATTTTAGTCGGAAAGTTTGTGGATATCTTAGCTTTTAGCTGTTCTTTTGGCAACTTTATATACCAGAGGCTCAGAACGAAATTGGTTTGGATTTTCAAATTCTTTTTACTTGATATCAATTTTTATGCATCTGGCTTTCGAGTACCTGAGTCTATTGTGTAGTTGGCCACAGTTAACATATATTATTAGCTAAAAACCTTTTTTTTTTATTATAAACATGTTAAAAGTATATATTCTAGTTGTGATGAGACATAATTGTACTACTATAGCATGTTAGAATAAAATCTTAATAATGACGGAATGAAAATGGTTATTGTGTTAGTTAATTTTTTGTTGTGGGGAGATTCCATGCGACATCTTATTCTGTAACACTCGGAATCCATACTTCCCATTTATTCACTTGTTAGAAAACTCAACTAATCTTTATTAACAAAATCTACAACTGTTTTGACATGAAACTTGCACCCGCAAAAATATGTAATATTATGACTGGAACCCACTAGACATGAATCCTTTAAGAATTTCTTGTATGCACTGGCAAAAGATCTGAAGCTGGAATTCGTAATGGTACAAGACTGATTATGAATAATTAATTTATCCTCAAGCGGTGGACAAGCAATTCCTAATGTGCGAGTTGTATTTGGAAAACTGTGAATTGATTCAATGTTTAGAATTTAGAACTTGTGGTATCCCTTAATTTCTCATGGCAACCAGCACAAATAAAAAATAGGAATAGTCTATTGGTGATGTAACTAAAACCCTTCACAGAGAATAGTATATCTCCTAGCTTTTCTGGCAGAATTCCATTATAAAGAAGTTTTCAGTGACAATTGGATGTGAAATATGGCATTATATTGGCAGTCGACTTTTAAGTGATGGCATCTTTTCTCAATGATTATAATCGTGGATGGAGTTCTGTATAATTTAGGTATAGGAGGCTCCTGGCAACTGATTGGAGTACTGTTATGAGGATTTTCCTGTGCATAACTAGTATGACTAATAATGCTAATTATCATTGTTCGTGTTGCTATGACTAGCTGAATTTATGGAAATAAAAATTGTCTCATGTTTCCCTCTCTTTTTGATAAATAAAAAATACTTAATGTTTTTCAGATATATGATCTTTTAAGGGCTTTCTGGTCTCTCTCTCCTATTGTTAATTAAGAGTTGGTAATTATCCATGTATTGATGCTGGAAAATATAGGTGAGAATCTGCTTCTGTTTGGTGCTGTCCACATTTTTCTTAACACACTTCTTTTTTTCCCAATTGTTTAGCAGCTGCAATATCATTAAATTCACATTCTTATGCCTCTGGTCCAAATACTGGTGGCCCTTCAATTGGACCACCTCCTATAATTGCAAATAAGGCTCCAGCTACACACCCTGCAACTAATGAGGTCTACTTAGTCTGGGATGATGAAGCAATGTCCATGGTTAGTAGTGCTCTTCTGAAAGTTGTGTAAGATGCCTCTTCACTCTCCTCTTTTGGTTGGAGTTGTCACATTTACTTGTGATGTGAAATTTTACAGGAGGAAAGAAGAATGTCCTTGTTGAAGTATCAGGTGCATGATGAAACTAGCCAGGTAAGTCATAATTACTTGGTACTCAAATTCTTTCGTATGGATATGGAGTTGAGTTGCTCAACTATCCAGGTGCTCGTGGATTGCTTCTTGTTTCTAATTTCACTTGTTTACGCCTTGTTTCATATTTATTAAGGTACCTGTATATGTACTTAAATTTGCTTTGCTTCCCTAAAATCGAGAACATTTCTGAGCAATTTGCTCAAGTATGTCTCTACTTTTTCTTAACTCTGTTGATTTGATGGAATATTTTATCTATTTTGGTCCCATTGGCAAGCAATCCCGCCGATTTTGTGGTCAACGAAGGTTCAAGTAGGTATTCTCATTATCTTCTCTGTAGTTAGTAATTTAATTCTGACAAGAATGCTGCAATCAACTCCAGGACTCTCAAAACTAGCATCATACAACATTAAGATGAGAGTGTACGTTTACTCTTTAAAAATTTTAATTGTTCAATTTCATGAATTCTCCTTGTGCTCGTTTCGTAATGTATCTGGGTTTGGGTGAAACAACACACCAAACAGATTTTTGCTCATTCGCGTCGTCATACAATATTTTTTAAGATTGAACTCGAACTCGAACTCAAACCTGGCCCAGGTCAGCTCCTTTTGCAGAGTTTGGTATCAACTAAAAACAAGCTCTAATATTTGACTCCTGGTTATTTGATTGGTGAATGTCTCTGTCCTGATATCTTTTAACTAGATTTTGTGTTACAGATGAGCTCAATTGATGCTGCAATTGACAGAAGAATATCAGAAAGCAGGCTTTTTAGTGATAAAGGAAATGCTGGTCGCATGGCGTTTTAGTGATGGTGGCTGGTTCTAATCAAGTGCTGCAACACTGGGAATCATCCCAGGTTCTAGATCAAAATCTGCTGCTTCAACATTGGAGTTCTTGTTTTTCTGTCCTATTATTTATAGGAGAAAGTCATGCGTGGGAGCCAATTTTTTTATGTTGGACTACAGATTTCTCTTTATTTTATCCTAGAATTTTACAGTCTGATCAGTTTAGTAATTTATTTAAATTACAGACTTAGTTACCTTTAAAATTCTCCCGGCCATCAGTGTAGTTTAGCAGCGCCTGTTTGACAGTTTTTTTTTGGAAAGAATGAGTTATCTAATATTAAACTTTTTGAGAAAGTGTGGTTAAAAAGTAGATTTTTTTTTTGGGTTTATGTGAAGAATATTTCATTGTGAAAATGTTGAAAATGAGTATGAGAAAAAAAAAGTTTTTAAAGAATGGTTACCAAACGGGGGCTTGGTTTGCATTGAACAGTAACTTATTTTGAAGTATCTTGAATCAAAGCTGATGCTTAACAGTTATACCTTCTCCTTTACCCCTGTTTTTTTGGTTGATGTTATGTGCTGGTTTAATCTTGATGTCACTGTGTTTAGGTGTCTCGGTTGCTAAGTCTTCTTTCTAGCACGGGTTGGTTCTGGTGGTGATGATGGATTTTACCACGTCGTCCAGGTTTTATGCTGGTGGCTGAAAATAAAAGTTCACATGCTTGTGTTTCCTTTATTTGAATTCAAGTTGGAATGGTCTATGAGATGGGTTTTGCTGGGGGAACGAACAAGTAGAAGTAAAATAAGAGATTATTACAAGGTTCTAAACTGTGTGGAATTTTCTCAATTAATTTTTGAAGAAATATTATGTTCCTTTATTCTCTGGTCTTCAAATTGAATAATCATTCGAGTAGAAGAGTAACATATTGACTTCCTTCCTCAGCGTCTAGATAATAATTGATCTATTTGATTTTCTTTCTCTGTGTTTACTGTGGATACATTGTAAGACAGGATTCACAAGAGTCGAATTAGCGATTAGTAATCCGTTTTGAGGCCTTGGAGTCGATTTGAGGAAATACAGTACGGCGATGACTATTTACAGTAATAACGGAGTTTTGCAAGCGAGTTTATGGTACTTTCAATGGCTGTTATTGATATGACGAAACATGATAGTTGAGAACGATAACAAGGCGATGTTACATCTCACGTACCTATCTCAATTTCCTCTACATATAATTAAAGACCATCCCAATTTTATGTTAACGCGAAAAAATACTTTTGAAATATTTTCATCTTCTTTATTCTGTTTCGAGGCTTTCAAACTTGATCGTCGAAGAGGAATGATCGAACGGATATCAGTCTCTGTAATAGAATTTTGTTTTGCATAGAAATAGATAATATTAGATTTTGAAGTCGGCAATCTGGATTGTAGATGTGCTCTTTTCATGGTTCCCGTAACTTGAGCCGTTGATTTATTCGTTGTGAATGATAAGATGAATAGATTGTCGAATTTATGATAACTATTATATACTTATTTTACTTTAATTAAAACTAGCTTTAACTCGAAACCTAAAAAGTTTTTTAGTATTTTTTTTTTTAGTTATATCTAATTATCTAGTAAAAGCAGGCAGGAAAAAATGAAAACAAATCTTAGCATTTAGCTCCCGGTGCACGTTTTGGGTAGAATAATGCATTTGATGTGACGGATGGGAAATATGTGGTAAAAAAAAAAAGGAAAAGTAATTGATGTGATGAAAAATATTATTTTATTGAAGAATGTGTAGTTGGAAATGAGTAGAAGAATGAAAATGAAAATATTAATGTGGACCAACCATGGCTTTAATCAAATCATGACATTAGGATTTTGATTCTATCATTTATAACAAACTTTAACTTCAATTACTTGGTTACTATCAATTCTAGATTTATGTTGTTAATCAATCTTCCTTATGTTAACATTCTCTCATGTGTTTTAAAAAGCGCGTCTAGACGCGGACGAAACATCATGCTTTGATAGTGAGCGAGAAATTAAATGGTTAGCTATCAAGTTGATTGCTTAACGTGCGAATAGGTGCGCCTAGTCGTGCTTTACTATTTTTTATTTTTCACTTTATTTTTTAAAAACTTTTTATTTGACTTTAATTTCAAATTTTTAAATAAATTTATCTGTACAAAATTCAAAAATAAAAACATGTTAAAAAAATTTAAACAAAACAGTGGCCAAAGGAAAATTGAAAAATAGCGAAGCTTGATTGTTCCAAATCCAATTTTGCCTTCTTCAACGGGTTCAAGTAAGAAGTTCGATTTTGGTGAAGATTGAAGACAATACATTAACTAGTCATTTGATTTTGAAATAAATATTCTTGAACATTTGGTGTAGTTGAATAATAATTTGTCTGTGTATGATTTATATATACATTAGTGTTTCAAATGCTATATTAGAAGTGTTTTTGTTTTGAGTTGTGATATTGTATTCTAACATTCCAAAAGTTTGAAAAAATGTGTGAAGAGATTATTTATTTTTCATTATTTGCTAAGTGTTTAATAGTTATTAATTCATGATTATTGTTCTTCATTCCAACTCTAAATAAAATAATTAAACCCTAATGTTTAAATTTTTTATATTGTTTCTTTCCTTTTTTTTTTTTAAAGGAACCAATGGAAGAAAATGATTCTTCAACAACATCTATATCCAATGCTAGACAGATAAAAAGAGATTCTTGACATGTTGGATGGGAAATCGCAATTTTGGTAGATCCAAAAAATGTTAATAATGTGAAATGCATATTATGTGATAATGTTACTATGAGAGGATTTATAAATATAAAATTTACTTAACAGAGAAATGAAGTTGGAACTAATCAAGATAGCGGGAATCAAGAGGAGAGGGGTGGTATTATGTCCTAGAGCAAGTGAAGAACAAAAATCCAAGTGTGTTGAGGCGATTACAGAGTACAAGTCTAAACAAATAAGGAAGTTAGTGAATGATGCTAAGTTGATGAAAGATGTAGGTATATATTTGCTTACAAATTTGATGACAAATTTGAGAATGATAAGGTGGAGAATGATATCTTATAACCGATAAGAGGTACTAAAAATGCTCAAAATGAAATAAGGAAGTCCGAGGAGGTTGATTTTGTATAGGACAACACAAAAGACTAATTAGATGAAGAAGATGATATTGAATTGGAGTTTGATAATGAATTAGATAAGATTTAAGTTACGGTACTATTTACATTATGTAATAATAATTTTGAGACTTATTGTTTTGTTAGAAAATTCGAAAGTATATATGAAGTTCCTATAAACCTATTAAGTATGATTTGTTTAGTTGAAAGTTGAATCTATGAAAAATAGTTTAGTTTTTGCATTTCAAAAATTTGAAAATTATATAATTGATTGATTGTAGAAATTATTAAGTAAATATAGTATTTTATAATTTTAGATGTTTGTTGTGTTTTATTTTAATTATTAAATAATTTTGAAATTCATTAAAAATTTAAAATAATATTAAAAAAATTAAGAAAATGTTTTTTTACGCCTAGGTACCGTTTAGGTTCACTTAAACTCGTAAAGCTTGAAACTTGACCTCCACGCCTAACCACGCTTTATGCTTTTTAGAATGCTATCCGAGATAAACTAATCCAATTTTTATATATGTCCTTACTATATCTTTATGAAGGATGTGAATAAATAAAAATACAAGACAAAGCTAGAATATCATAAAAGATTGTACTAAGCATAAAAGTATAGGATCTAGTGTTGTTTATTTTCGTATGATAATTTATATTGAACCTCTCGGTATCTAAATCTCGAACACGTTTGAATGGTGATCAAACATTAAAACAAAAGAGGGAATAATATATTAAAAAAACAACCACAAGAATTTAAACTGAAAATGAACAATTAATTAATCAGTAGGTAACAAGATTTCATCGTTAATCCTAGTCACAAAGGGCATAATATTATTGAATTGCAAGAAAACATATTTAGATGAGAATACATCACCAGGACTTGAAAATAACGGAAGAAAAATAGACAAATCTTCAATTCTCGAATCTTTTTAATGGACTGCAAGAAAATACGGATGATTTCTTCAACGAGAAAGTTATGGTGTTTTGCATCTTATTCTCCTGTAATGTCTCAAGAATTTTATGTATTTCTATCCCTTATTTCACCTAAATTGCCTGAATATACATTCTTCTATGTGCATTTGGAATTGGTGCCCTAAAAATACCAAAGTTTTCTTTAATTTTAGGTAAAAGGCCAAATTCCGTATAGAAACCGACCGCGATCCCAACCTTTATTGGCCAATTTTTCCGAGCTTCGATGCCCTAATTTTAAACACCCATTACTTTTGATTGCAAACTATTTTTCGCAGTGAACTTCAAATTCAATTTTCTTTTTAAGGGTATATTATTTGCTATATGGAGGAGGTATTTGTGCCTAATGCTCTAATTTTCTCATTTATGCTCTTCCAGTAGATTCCACATTTTTTTTTTTTCTGTTTTGATCATTTTATGCCAAAATTCCTTCCTTTTGCATAGGTCATCTTCAAATCAAGAGTTTCTCTTCAAATAAATATGTACATTGGTATGACTGTAAATTCGTTCAAATAATTAAATATTAAGTAGATTTATTAACATAGATAAGTGTGTAAAAACAAAGACTAACACCTCTAGCACACAAGCAAATGGAAATCAAAGACTCATTTCGTTAGATAGTTGATCACGAAGATTTGTCACTGAGTAATTTATAATAAGCTTCTGAATAATGCTATAAAAAATTTTAACTTATCACCTTGATCCAATTAAAATTCCAAGTTGGTTCCAATCCCAACCTTTATTGGCCAATTTTTTTTTCACTCGTGAGATACACACTCTCAAACATATATTTAGCCCTTGTTTGAGACCCATTTTGGAAAAAAATACATTTGAAAATATTGATTTTTGGGAGAATATGTGGTTAAAAAAAGAAAGAAATGTTTTCGATTTATATGAAAATTTATTTTATCAAAATGTGTAATTGAAAATTAATTTTAAAAAAATAGGGCTCAAATAAGGGGTGTCCCTAAAGATTCGCTCTCAAACCACTCATTACTTCCCCACTCAAATTTGATGGAGTGGACCAATAAAAACATGAAAGGATACTCCCTAATTTTGAATGTTCAGCCTTCAAATTTCCACTAGGCTAATTAAACCGACATTTAGATCCTTGAATTGACATTCAATACTTAGCCATTTCAACTCACTTGTAGGTAGCAATTTCGTTCAAACATTTGTGATACCAATGTCATTACACTTCCTAATCTCTCTTTTCATTTTTTTGTGAACTTTCTTTTGCTCTAGGTGAACGGTTCCTAGAGAGCCGATTTCCACTTCAAGCCCCTCCAAACAATGACCCGACATGTCTAGTTCTGATACCAAGTTGTTACGTGCTTATGTTTGAGAGCGCATAATTGGTTTGTGAATAGGTAAAGCACAAGGATTGACTTTGCATAATTTACTTATATTTACAAATTAATATATCTAGGATTCTTCGAGGGATTCTTGTCTTCCTTTAATGGTTCAATTCTCCTAGATGATAATTGCTATGTGGAGAAAAGGTTTGATGCTCCCTTTTTTATTTTTTTGTAATTTTCAAAATTTTCATTTTTTATGGATTTTTTATATAATGTAAAGCAATTAAACAAGCGCACAATTGACTCTATGAGTTGACTCAGCCCCAAAAGTTACATTATTCTCAGTGTAAGCATAAATCAAGCCTAAGAAATGATAGTAATACTCCATTGTGAGAAGATAATGCTTCTCCTTTATCACTTGGCCCCTTCTCTTTTAGCCTCGTTTGTTTGGTTTTTAAATTATCTTCATTATTTTTGAAAATAGACAAGAACATATAGTTAGTGACACCAGTGAAAGCTTGTGGGATTTTTTTAAGCTTGCTTATTTTTTATGACATTGACTATAAATTGCTAGAAAGAAAATCCTAAAAATGTAAAATAAGTCCTAACTTAAATATTGAAAGCAAAAAGGTTAGATTTAAGGAAATTGGGTTGTTTTTTAATGAATGCTTATTTAAAGTCACTAGTTTGAACACTATATTCGTTTCATGGCACTTTGAAAGGCTTTGGAAGCATTGTTTTACTTGCATCGGTTGGCTTCGAACAATTTTTTATTTAGTCCTTCTCAGAAAATATTTCTTGACTTGACCACAAGGCTCAAGCTCAACTATGAAAAATTCAACTTTCTCATTGACCTTAATCACAAAATCAACTTTAGAGCAATTGATGGAGTTGAAGGACGACTCGACTATTTCAACTTTATTGTATATCACATGTTCGTGTTGCTTCCTTTATGATAGATTTCTCCTTCTCCACATACTCTTATTCTTTAGTTCGGGTAATTGATCTCTACTCCTTGTTGTAATGCTTGGTATGCGTTTCATCAGATTTGTCTCGATTTTGTTAATGAATTGCACAGACATCTTCATTAGAAGTCGTCTTCACTCGTTATGGTTATTGGAAGCCCTATAGAGGCGATTCTTATATTATTCCATGAGTAAGTCATCATTGCAAGCCGGCATAGTTGTGGAGCCTCCTCGGTTGATGTTTGATTGGTTGAATAATTGAGTCCGAATTCAAGATTTCTCAAACATTACGCCAACATAAATAATAACAATTTGACTTGTGCTTTTAGGTAAATATACCATCTAAATATGTCATTAGTGTAAACTTTGAAAATAAACGTGTTTAAAAAGTGACAATAATTCGAAAGGATTATACTCAGAGCTCTATTTTACCTTTAAACGAGGTTAAGTAGGTGTTAATTGAGATAAATTATAGTTGGATGACCTAATTGAAATTTACTGGAAATATTTGTCGATTTCATCCCTCTTTCCCTAAACCCTCAAAAACCTCATTCCTCCTATCTGCAACTTTGCGAACTCCATTCTTTCTCTCGCTTGTTCAATATATAAACACATATTGATATGATATACCCACACCAAAATTTACACCTGTAAATCAACTGTATTTATTTCCATTGTTGGATGTTGAAATGAAAGCGCTGAGAACACTGACCTTGATTCGAGCTTTATCTTCAAAACCCGGGGAAACCCAATTCAATTCTGCTCTTTTAAGCCGCTTCTACTCAGCTCAACCTCAGCACGATGAATCCCCAGTTACAGCTATTACAGATGAATACGATGACGCGTCATCAGTATTTGACAGTTCTCATTATGATTTAGACCTGAATTTGAACAGGAGTAATACTAATGAAGATTCTGGGTCCGAAAGAAAGTCCACGTGGGATGATAAGTACAGGGATACTGTGAGAAGTAAAGTGTTTGGGGAAGATGTGAAGCATTTGAGAATGTTAAAGAGAGAAGAGGAGAAGAGGAAGAGAGCTGCCATTCTCGCCAAGTCACTGCTCAAGGCCGCATTGGATCAGCCAGATGAAGTGGAGGAAGCGGATCCGAGGGAGGTGAAGGAGGAAGATCAGAAGTCATTATCTGTTGGTATTATTGGGGCTCCAAATGCTGGAAAATCTGCTCTCACTAATTGCATTGTATGTTTCTTTTTTCTTATTGGAGTCTAATTTTGGGACCTATTTGATGAAAAATATGGGAACACTAATCAGATTTGATAATTTGCTAATGAAGTTGTTACTCTTGCTGATTTCTGCACTATTTTTACTTTTCTTGTTACAATGCTATTTGTGTACTCAATTAGTTGATTTTTTGATATATGGATTTAGTGTTTGGTGTTGGACATGTTTGGTCCTGAAGATGCTCATGGATTAAATATTAAAGAGAAATCATTTAAACAAATACATTCTGAACACACTATTTTTGTCCCGTTTTATGTCGTAGGTGGGGACTAAGGTTTCTGCTGTTTCTCGGAAGACACATACGACAACTCATGAGGTGTTGGGAGTTATGACAAGAGGAAATACCCAAATTGTATGTCTTTTATCTAATTATTGAATGTGTTCACCTCATTTCTACTTTTAAATTGATTTACAGGCTTGTAGATGCTTCTGTTCACAGCGCACTTCCAACTTTTATAACCATGCACAATTTTCATAAATGTTTCCATGGATTATACATTTGTTATATCTGTTCTCTTTGTATGCGTACGTAATTTTTCATCATACTAAGTCAATTGTATTGTAGCCCAAGGCAGCAGAACATGGCCTGATGACACAGCCTTCATATTCTCTTCAGTTCTGTCTCTCTAAATGTGCTTGAACGTGTTTATTGAGTGCACGGTCGTTGCCTTTGTTTACAGGATAAGACTATATGAAATCTTATAGCGTTTCTTTTTTACTGATTGCTCGTAAGTTTTCATGTTTGAAACCCTACTAAACAAGAAGGGTTAACTTCGGTTTGGAGGTTAGGGTACCTCAGGTTCTAGAACACCTTCTCCTATGATGCAGGACTCGGGATTATTTTATGGAATGTTAAAAAGAACTGGTTTACTTCGTCTTCTATCTTTTATAAGGAATGTTCACACTCTATGCTGGTATAGAAATCAACTGTACGTATTTTGTATTTAATGAAGATGTCTAACTAATTCTAATGATCACAGTGTTTCTTTGATACTCCGGGACTTATGTTAAAGAAAAATGGATTTCCCTGCAATGACATCAAAGTCCGCAATGAAAGTGCATGGAGTTCTGTGAACTTATACGATACACTCATAGTTATATTTGATGTTCATAGACACCTTACCAGGTCAGATATTCCTCCCTGTAAATTTGATCCAACTTCATCACAACCAACCCCCCCCCCACCCCACCCCCACCCCCCATCGCCACAAAATATTCATACATATTATGCTCTTTATTCTTGGCATTATGCTTATATCTATAACCATATTGTGGTTGAGCATTTCTATACTGATTTAAATTTGTTTTGGTTGCATCTTTCCAGTAATTTGTAAAGCTTCCATGTTTAGATTTGGACATAAACTAATCGTTCAGTTTCCATTGGATCATAAGCTTCTGTTATGCTTAAACATGGTTTCTTAGCTCATTATCATGTTGTGTGGAGGCTTTATGGAAATGATGTATAACATTCATTTAATCTGAGTAACTAAATCTGCCGTTTGTTGTCAACAAATAGTATAAAGTTCTATAAGACATTAATATAGAAGTTGTTGAATTAATGCAGGTGTTTTAAGTGTTAGAGACAGTTTCCAATCATCATAATTATATTAATATATTCATGAATCTGTAAAATTTCTATTCAGATTTATTAGATGATGCGGTTCAAAGTATTAGTTCTGTAACATAGTGATACTTCATGCATGTATAATGTGGACCACTATGCAAATCTTTGGCTCTTTCGTAGTGCTATTGACTTGTAATATTATATATGTGAAATCCTAATTAGATTCCAACTGGTGTCTATGTTATTACAAATCCAGGCCTGATTCAAGAGTGGTGAGATTGATTGAAAGAATGGGCTCAATTTGCAACGAAAAACAGAAGCGTGTTCTATGCATGAATAAGGTTGACTTGGTTGAAAAGAAGAAAGATCTACTAAAGGTTGCTGAGCAATTCAAAGACCTTCCTGGATATGAACGGTCAGTTCTTTAATTTTTTCTGATGGTCTAGTCTGCTGTGAAGCCTGATGTTTGTTTTTAATTCTCTCTAGGTGCTTCATGCTCTCAGGACTGAAGGGTGCTGGAGTGAAAGATCTTGCTCAGTATTTAATGGAGCAGGTATGATTTGAATGTTGCCGGCTTAGTTAATTCAATTTAGTAGTTTGAGTCTTCTTCTGCGTTTTCTATTCTCTACCATTACCGAAACGAAAAAGAAATTTCCTGCTACATGATTTATCATAGTTTCCTTTGTAGGTGTATGTTGTATATGTCCAGATTCTGGAAGGAAATTCAGGATTCTTTACAAATTCTTTTATGGCTGAAAGAAACTATATTCATTGTCACAATCTTCTCATTTACTGCACGCCGCTGTATTCATTTTTTTTTCAAATACTTGCTAAGTAACTCTATATCAAAGACCAGATAATATTTACTCTCCAATTAAATGAAATTATGTTTTGACGCTATTTTTCCTGTGCTACCATTGCATGGTTATTGGAAGAGTTAGTAGCCAGAATATCATTACATGCTCTTGCACTCACAATGTTCTGGATCATGGAACCTCTCCTGAGAAGAGAACTACTGAAACAGTTTCTTACTCAAATGTTGTTGCTGTATTTCCTGATCGTATAGTGCAGCCTTTGGTAGTTATTTTTCTCCCTTCCGTGGTCTGTTAAGTAAAGATTTTACGTATTGTACTATAGGGGCCATGTGCCTTGCTGCATTTCTATATTCACTAATGTATAAGGATCTGTTAGACACTAGTACACTACCAGTACTACATATTCCTATATTTAAATAGAAAAATAAAAACCCTGTAAACGGTACAAATGTACCTAGTACCAAGAGTTCGTTCTAATTCTGGCTTCCCTTTGTTATTTATGCGTAGGCAATAAAAAGACCTTGGGATGAGGATCCCTTTGCAATGAGTGAAGAAGTTATGAAGAACATATCACTGGAAATTGTGAGAGAAAAATTGTTAGATTATGTACATCAGGTAAAGCTTGGTTTTCACAGTTATTATCGTAAAGATGCTGTTTTTATCAGACTTAACGTTTGAAGATCTAGCTAGATGAGTTTATAATGTCCTCATTAACTTTCCTCAATTTAGGAAATCCCATATGGCATTGAACATCGCTTGATGGACTGGAAGGAGTTACGAGATGGCTCTCTCAGGATTGAGCAACACTTCATTACTCACAAGATCAGCCAACGCAAGATTCTTGTCGGGAAGAAGGGATCCAAAATCGGGTTAGTATGCCTTTGAACACTCATTGAAGCATTTAAAATTTGTTCATCTTTAAAGCTATGAAGAGTTCAATCATTTGCTGATCAACTTCCCAGCCCTTTTAATCTAAAGGAAAAGGGAAAAATCTAGAAATTGCCTGCATTTTGTTTCTATTTTAGTTTCTGTTAATCTTTCTGTCGTGCTTCCATGCAAACTTTAATGTTACTAAAGATTTCTGGAGCATCACAAAATATATTTAAAACTCTTAATGGGTTTGATGGTTTAAAACTCTTGTTGGGGATTTGCCCCGGGAATGTATTTATTTTCACTTGTCATCTGTATTTGACAGTCAACCAAATCAAATACCTGGCAATATTTACATCACTGACGATCTGGTTTTATTTGGTATAGGTTTTACATGATTATTGAATTGCATGTCTGATAATTATGCAGGAGGATAGGCATGGAAGCGAACGAGGAGTTGAGATCCATATTCAAGAGGAATGTCCATCTCATCCTCATGGTCAGAGTCAAATGATCCCTTAAGCAGCTGAATCGTGTTTAGTATTGTGCTAATAGTCTTGGCCGTATATATAGAAAGGTTTGTCAATTAATTTATAGGGTTCCAAGATTGTTTAGGCCCATAGAACTAAAGCTCTTCTTACTTATTATTCAATAGTTCATCAATTTTAGCATGGTATTCAGATGGTTAACGAACTTTTCGTTTTTTTCATGAGCGATCTGCTTCATTTTTTCAAGAAAACTGCTGCTCCCCCAAAATTATGCTGGATCAGTTTGCCTTTCGTCTTAAGATATATCAAAACTTTGTATTTATTGTGCCAAAGTATTATACATCCCTGGATGGATGCGTCATATACATGAGAAAAACTTGCAAACACAATAATTTTGGCTGACAATGATTGTTCTCTCGGTAACAGGTGTTTCATAGCATTTTTGTCATTTTATTTTCAGTTATAATTAAACTGATTGTATTCTCCACATGGATGATAAAATGAGTTTGTATGCCCTTTTGAAGAGTTTCAGCATTTCACAAGTATATGCAAGCAAATGCGCATATTTTTATTTTTGGGTTACAGTGTCACAAAGTAGCCTAGTACTCGAAATATCATAGATGTCGTGAAACTTCCCCTCCCCATTTAGTGAAGCTGAAGGACCAGTTTTTGTGTATACACATGGAGAATTGGTTTATTTCGCATTGTACATGGTGTGAAGGGAAACAGACGAAGAGCACAAGAAAGAGGGTTAGTTCGAACTTGTTCCAGTCGTGGTCTAATAATGTGTTACCAAGTTGAACAAGAATTAATCTTCTTGTTCCAGCAACTATTAAACAATTTGGAATGAATATGTTGAGATATTCATTGATGAAGGGCTAAATATTTGTACTATTTATGGACTAGAAACACCACCTTCTGATACAGGCTTCTCAATACACTTGGAAACTAGACCTAATATTGCCTTGCTTGTGAAAACTACGTACTTATACAGGACTTATGCAGTGAAAGACTGGAAGGGAAGAGTAAGTTGTTCGAGAAGAGCTGCAATTGGTGTAGCAAGCCTAGGCTCATAGGCAAAACCGTGCAACTCGCTACCATTTTCTGCTGTCATGCTACTTCCATTCGCGCAAGGACATGAAGGTATCCATAGCCACATCTTTCTGCTGAAATCAAACAATAATGCTTTCTCCGACTGTCGGATGAGTATGACAACGAATTCACCATGTGCAACACAGTTGAATCCTCGGCCGCCTTCAACTTCTGCAAATTGGATATACAGTTGCTGTGGCATCCTCTCTATCTCGACCCACATTGTTCTGCATTCTTGCAACACCCAGAGTCTCAAGCTTCGAGGAATGTTAAGCTTGCTTTTCTCCACAACTGCAATTAATATGAGTTTTCCTCTGCTCTCAACCAAGCTAGGGGAGCGTAGGAATCTGTGCATAGGAGCCTGAATCTTGCACCAGTGATTCATGGCAATATCGTAAGCTAAGACACTGAATGGGCTATAATTCATGCAGTAAAATCGCCCTTTCACGGGAACCATTTGGCCTGATTCGAGGCTACAAAGCCTCGGAAGAGAAGCAGTCGTGCCCCATATGGAATAGAATCCCCCTTCATCAATGTGAAAGCTCTCCGAAGTCAAATTCTTGACTGCATAAGGAGATATCAAGTCATCTCCTGCAAAAGCCAAATCTATGGAGGAGTTGGTGATGGTTAAACCAATTGAAGGGAAAAGCCTAGGCCTTAGTGTTGACGGCAATTGAATTAGTGACCCTAAGAGTGGATTGCATAAAAGGATACTCTTCGAACCGGCCTCCTCAGACACCCAACAACTTAAGCCACCCGAGGATGAAGCTGGGGAAAACCCAGGCGGGATCAAAGGAAAGGTGATGCGGTACCACTTGACGTTGTACGGATCAAAAAGGTACCCTTCATAGTTTGGCCTACCAGAGCCGTTGTTCCCACTGTAGTTTGTGTAGACGTAGTTTTTGAGGCTTTTTTGCTTAAAGAACAGGAACCAGTGGTGGTGGGGCGACACTTGCATGTACAGTTCAAGAAAGTTGTTTGAAAATACAAGACCGTACCATCTTTTACAAACCGCCCGGGCTCGAAAGAAGTCCGGTGGGGGAAGGAACGCAATAACTCGATCTACCAATTTTTGTGGGAGCCTGCTCCATATCCTAGTGTCCATCCATGGAGTAGTGGTAACGCCAGTCGTGCTACCAATGTTGGAGGAAGAGGTAAACATGGCATAGGGAATTGGTTTGTAGATTGCTGTGTGAAATGCTTCCATATTGAGAGCAATCAAACAAAAGATTCTAAGTCTAAAAGATAAGAATTCTCAATTAGTGCATTAACAAAAGGTGTAGAGCCTTTTCTGGTTTGGAGTTTCAGTCTGTTGTGGTTTTGTTAGGTTCTTGTGGTTTGGTTTATGTATGGGGGCAAGGGTTTATATAGGAAGGGTCATTTAGCTTGCAGTTTCTGTGGCTGAGGAAAAAGAGTGATGGATCCATCTATCATTTCAGCCTTTTCTTGTCATGGCCGAGGAAGGACAAGCGCCAGAGAGTATCACTGATATTATCATCATGGATTGACACAGTGAAAGCTTCTAATCTAACCAGAAAAAAACGACAAACGAAATGAGCATTAATTTTTTAGACAAGATGGTTTAATACGATAATGGAGCAAGTAATTATCTTGTATCCTAGTATCGGCTCTTTGGTAAATACAAGTTCAGAACGCTTTTGGGATATATTTCTCTCAAATAGTTAAATTTTTAAATAAAGCGGTTCTCTAGAGTCGACTAAAAGACACCCGTTTGCATTTCCAAGTTCCATCAAAATTTCACGTCTCCTCTCCTGAATTTGCGTTGTAATTATCAAATGTATTATAGCAGTTGTTAAATGATCAGTTTTAAGTAAATTTGGGGTTTGAACGGCTATTCCGATTGGGTTTTGAAAATGTAAAGTGGCATTTAAGGATAAAAAGTTTTTTTCGAGTCTGTTTTGATAATTTCTTAAAAGTACTTTTCGAATTAGAACTTTTAGAAGATGCTGACTCATGATAGCTTCTTTATAAAATTCTAGTACAAAAGACATAAGCAAAGCTAGCTGAAGTTATCTCAAAGAGACTCTTAAGACCTATTTCACAATGAGGGAAATAAGCTGCAACATTGGGGTTTCGTTTTCTTTCCTAGTACCATATAGGAACTATTATTTAACTATGTCGAGAAGAAAAGGTACTACAACCAACCCAATGACAACATTACAGGAAAGAAATAGCCCATAACAATGTTTACTAATCTAGTATAGCAATCAAAAAGGTTGAAGCTTATAGTCATATCCCAATGGGGGAGGACTAGGAGACACACATTTGTTAGATTTATTATCCAATCCAAACCCATATCTGAGAATACAAAAGCTATGAAATCCATGAAGAAGAGTAATAATGACATCCTTATGTAACTCTCTGTTCTGGCTGAGTAATAATGACATCCTTATGTAAACTTTCTTGTCTTTTATCTGGTTTTTGTTAAAAGGGATGCTGCGCATCTGAAGTGACTCTTGTGTTACATATCTGTCAAATCACACGTTCAAAACTGGAAAAAGATGGAGTGTACAGATATGGAAATTGTGTTTACCTATAAGAAACCACCTTAAAATGGAAAAAGGAATTCGTTCTCAGATGTGGAAATTATGCATTTCCACAAGGAACTTCAACATGACATTCTGACTTGACAATACACGAAAAGTCTTCTTTTTTATTTTTACTTCTTTCCTTGTCTACTTTTTCTTTCTTTTCTTGTCCTTGCTGACACTAATTCACTCGAGTTGTCCTTAGATTTTAGTGATGGAAACAGACAGTACTGATACTGTTGATCTTTGCTCATTACTGGCTGCTCTAATATGATATGGCTTGTTGGTTCGGCATCTCATGCATCACAGGGACTATGGGATTCAAACCAGAGAGACTAAATATCAGATCTATTGTTTTTAGGGAGATTAGACCGACTTGTGAATATTGTGGTGCATTGCATTATACTAAAAATTGCTTGTTATTAGCAATTCCAGAGGAAGGAAAGCTATCTTCGATAGTCCATACGAAGAATAAGATAATGACAGTGAACTAGTTACGGAAGACGTCATCATGTAAAATACAAAAGGATTGAAGATCAAATAATTTCGGACAAGCCAAGTAACATGCTTATGGATGATCACTTCATTATTTGACCCGAGAAACCAACTAAAGAAGAAAAATGAGTAGAAATCGAAGAATTAATCATAAAGGAGCCAAACGAATTAATGGCATTCAAAGAATATGGGATTAACATGCAAACCTCTAACTTCATTAATTTTGTGATTAAAGTCGATGAAGAGATCGAAGTATTCTTAGTTGAGTTCGAATTAGGTAATTTAGCAAAATCATACCGTATTCAAGAGGACAAAGTACGATTTTGGAAGACTTGTGAAATATGAAATAAAATCAGTTTGAGTGAGCTAAGCAAGACCTCCAAACCGTATTCAAAGTGCCATGAAACACTTATACAAAAGTCTAGCTGAAGACTTTAAATTAAGTTCCTATTGGGAGGCAACCCAATTTTTTACTATTTTACTTATTAGGCTTTCTGTATTTGGATTGCATAGTATATTAAGGTGTATTAGTTTTAGGCATATTTCTATTTCAATACGAAGGTCATCATATCTACGTTAAGCCTATTAAAAGAAAATTATATATTTGAGTGAAAATGGTAGAAAATACTTGTGGCACATTTTTCAAGGCTCCAGGGACGTAAAAAAGTAGTTATCATACACACCATATATAAGTTTAAACATTTTTTTACTCTTCTACTTGTCATCTTCTTTCAAAGGTACAGATATATTGAATGGGAAAAAGCTTAACAAGCTGAAGAATAGAATAGAATGACCCAAAAAGTCTATTTCCAATATCAAACAGAAATATTTAGAGAGTATCTTCTTCCTTTCTTTCTTGTCCTTTATTCGTTAGATTATACTTTAAAACATTGAGGAGAATGCCTACTTTAAGTTTGGGGTGGAAAAATATTGAGTTTTTAGTTTTATTATTCTTGTGTGATTGTATGTTTCTACCACTTCATTATATATATATATATATATATATATATATATATATATATAATTCAAAAAGATTTTCTTGTTTATAGTGTGTTTGTGTGGGTTAGGTAGCCTTGTCGATGAATATATTTGGATTATATATTAATTTATGAACTGTGGATATGTTACATATTTAGATTAATTGATTTCTTATCCATGTAAAATTTGATATTATTTGTGCACATAAATTAAGTTTAGCATTGTAAAGTAATGGGTTGATTTATATGCTCGATAGGTTGAAACAGTAGAACTTATATTTTAAACCCAAAAATTAATATAATATACATCATTGACCAAATTTAAATTAGTTTGGGGGTAATTTTACTGTCGTTGGGAGATATGGATATAAACGAAAATTTCATGTGTAGATTGTCTAAGGTCAATATGATGAAAATTAGGTGAAAATCTTAAGTTATATGTCAATTTTTTAGAATGAGTATTTAATGAAGGGCATTACAGTGATCATGACAAAAAAATAAGAAAAAAAAAGAAAAGAGAAAAAAGTTATCTCATTGTGAAACGTCTTTTCGTACCATTTATGATTCGAATGATTAAACATATAAGGGGATCTAAAGTGCTCTATGATTATCTGATTTGGGAGTCATCAACCTAAAACTTACTACAAGAGTCATTTATAAAGCTTAATGAAGAGAAATCTACACATAAAAAAAGGAAAAAATAATAATAATATATTTACGTACTACGTATCTTGATTAAATCTCAAACACTTATTTAAGAAAGTTAGATATTTGATAAGGGATTATTAACTTAGTTGAATCTTGGAGATTGAAGGAATCAAAATTTGAAAATTTCTTATTTGTTGAAGTATTGACTTGCATTAGTGAGATCTATCCATATTAAAGAGGATGAGGGGTTGGTATAAAGATTCAGTCTTAGATTACACAGTGAAAAAGAGTAAAAAGATTTAGATGTGTGTGAGTCTTAGGAGTGATGAAAATAAAAATTTGACCATCAAAGGTCGAGAGTTGAAACAACTCGTGAACTTATAGTGTTTTACTTAATTTTTCACACACACACACACACACACATCAACTTTGCATTGGAAAAGTAGATATTCATTTTAGTAATGCAATCTTGAAGTTGTTTATAGATTTAATACAATGATTTCAATCTCGAGACAAAACGATAAGTTATCTAACCAAAGCCTTTTGTATGTTTGTGTATTTGTTAAGTTAGATTATGATTTTGTTTGAGGACAAACAAATGTTTAATTGTGGGATGTCCAATAAGTATATTTTCTACATTTATTTGGATTAAAAAATATAGGCATTTAATAATTCTTTTGAATAATTATAGCCTAATTTATTGTATTTTTTTATTTATTAGGTAAAACTCGATGAAAGGAATTGGAATTGAAAGAAAGAGGAGAAAATTGGTGAAAAGGGGCAATATCCAAAATTTGGGAACTAAATTGTATACTCAAAAGTTGTGTCGAACCTCACAATGAAAATTCGAGAATGTTAGGGGTCAATTAGATGTAATTAAATGTCAAAAAATAAGTGAAACATGATCAAACAAATCAATTTTTAATCGCACAAAAATGTTTTAGATTTTTATCCGGAAATTGAGACCCATTTTTGACCTAGTAAACATTTGAATTGGAAAAGTGCTACAACTAATAAAACTGTAGCCCTTTGAGTTATCTTTACAATCCAATTTGAATCGTCTCAATCAAATATCGGGAAAGAAAGTCATGATAAAAATAATAAAGGATGTGCGGTGTGGAATTTTTCCAGAGAGGTGGCGCCACCCATCATAATGTAGCAGCATCGCAACGCCATTCACATGGCATCTAGGCACTACCTGATATGTCTAGGCACTATCCAAAATTTGGGAACTAAAGTGTATACTCAAAAGTTGTATCGAACCTCACAATAAAAATTTGAGAATGTTAGGGGTCAAATAGATGGAATTAAAAGTCAAAAAATGAGTGAAACATGATCAAACAAATCAATTTTTAATCGCACAAAAATGTTTTAGATTTTTATCCGGAAATTGAGACCCATTTTTGACCTAGTAAACATTTGAATTGGAAAAGAGCTACAACTAATAAAACTGTAGCTCTTTGAGTTATCTTTACAATCCAATTTGAATCGTCTCAATCAAATATCGGGAAAGAAAGTCATGACAAAAATAATAAAGGATGTGCGGTGTGGAATTTTTCCAGAGAGGTGGCGCCACCCATCATAATGTAGCAGCATCGCAACGCCATTCACATGGCATCTAGGCACTACCTGATATGTCTAGGCACAAATTTTTGGCCCATTTAAAGCTCATAAAAACTACAAATTCGAGGAAAACATGAGGGGCAATATAAATAAAAGAATGGAGGTACTTGAAAGGGGTCCACACATTGAGATACACAAAATACAAATTGAGATTTCGGAGAGTGGTGTGATGTTGCACGCTCCCAAAAATAGAACATTTACCTAAACAAAACAAATGTAGTAATGGAACTAAGGATCAATCCCACGAATAGTGATTAGTCTAATTTTATGCTATGTAAACAAGGATTTGGGGATTTTGATTATACGCAAACTATTTTAAAGAAATTAATTAATGAACAACTCAAATTAAAATATCGAAGGCAATCAAAAGAACAATCCTTGATCTAAATCCACATCTACCATCAGAATTTTACAATTGATCATA
>CAIGRN010186400.1:0-12585 GCA_903798345.1 Fraxinus anomala | reverse complement strand
TTTTTTTTTTTTTTTTTGAAAACTGTTTTTTGTATGCTTAATCAGTGTTGTCGTGTCTTTATTGTGGAAGGAAGAAAATGAAACTCCTGGATGGACACAACTGAAGTTTCCTGGTCAAGCTTCTTCACCCCACTGTGGACACACTTTCACATCTTTGTAGCACTATGTAACTACCTGAATCCCTTCGTAGTTTAGAGATATCATATTCGTTAAAGTTTTTCCCTCATGATGTTAGTAACTAAGAGGGTAGCGTAAAGGAACCTGTATTGGAGACACTGGAGGAAATTATACCATTTTGTTTGAGGGTTACAAGGCTTTTTTGCTATTTTGAATTTACTTTTCTTTGGGATAAATGGGAGGGTTATGGTGTTTAAAAAGGAGATTATTGATCGATGTTCAGTTATGTAACTGTTATGACTTTCTGTACTTGAATTGGCTCCTCATTTGGTGTATTATTGATAAATTTTGCTTAAAAGAAACTCAGGGTTTGAAGCTTTAGTTCTGTGGTCAAGATGGTATCTGCACCTTTTGTCTTGACCATGGATGTTAATTTCCTTAACTGATGCATTTCGGAAGTGTTTACATGTCATGAATTACAGTGTATGCTACATTTATTGAGTCCCCTGGGTCCTGGACTTAAGCATGACGATAATTTAACAAAAAATTTCATGTACTTTGTGAACTTCAAAATATGTGTTATAGGCTTATAAAGCTACTTATGGTTTGTGTGGAGATTGCATTTATGGTAGTTTTATTCATCCCGTAGAATAATCTGTTGAGGTTGAAGAAATCTAAAATCCTGCCAGTCTTCATGACTCCTATCGCTTTTCTTGTACTTACGAAGGTTAACTTACAAATATTCTCTCTTTGCAGCTCTTATTGTTTGGAGGGCATGGAACTGGTGGTCGGTTGAGCTGTTATGATTTTATCATAACGATTGTATTGTTCTAGATGGGTCAGTATTATGCATCTGACCCTTACTTAACTGGTGGTGGTTTACTTTAGATTAATACTTCCTGATGGTGATTATGATTTTTCCAGTTCCTGTATTGATCTCTGTAGTTCTTGCTATTTCATAAAGCTCATTTTACATTGTTGACCTGAACACATGTTCAATAATGTTCCGACTTTTCTTTGTCCAGCTCCCCATGATGGAGAGAGTTTTCCTTCCTCTAAAACTATATAATTTATAGAATGTTTTGTGAATTTCATTACCTTTGAACTTTGTTTCTTATTTGTACGAGTTTTTGAAATTTTTGTTTTTTATGATTGCATGTAGTGTCTGCACAGTGGAAACGCTTGCCAACCACCAATGATCCCCCAGCTGCTCGAGCATACCATTCTATGAACTGTGTTGGTTCACGTTACTTATTATTTGGTGGCTTTCATGGAAAGTCAACCTATGACGATCTATGGTGGCTCGTACCTGAAGGTGTTTGAGTTCTCTTACAACATGTTTATTTAATGACACACTTGATGGCCACTTTAAATTTAGAATTGCTTTTTCTCAACGATGTTCTGGCCATTGGCAATTGATGTATAACACAACTTTGTGAAATTGTAAGCCCTATCCATTTCCACCTGAATTTCCTCTGCAGATCTTAAATTGCATTAAAAGTTGGAGCATGCCACCATATTTTTTGCTAAAATAATGTTTGAGTGTCATAGGCACTTTATGTTCTCTTAATCTTTATTATTTGTGAGTCACCATGTTCATTTGTTCCAGCTTGTTCGTGATGTTTGGAAGCTAGGTTGTAATCTTACTGGATTAATTCTTATATGTATTCGGGGCATTTTTCTTTGTTTTTCTTTTCTTTTTATAAATTTTTTGTTGCGAATTTGTCTTTATTAATTGACTCTTAGTCTTTGTAGATTCTTGGTTATAGGGGGACCCTATTGCAAAGAGGATATCTCCATCTGAAGTTATGTCGAAAAGTAGGAATACAATCATGGCGAATGATGGCCTATCTGGAGCCAATGTAATGACCTGAAAAACTATTTTCTCCTCTACTTCTCCATCTTTAAAAGCTTTGATGTTAAACCGTTGTACAAACTATATATCTATATATATATATATATATATATATATATATATATATATATATGTATATCTGCCTTTCCACCCTTAATCTTTTCCTGGAGGTGAGCACTCTCCTTGACATTCCATTGCTTGCTTCTAACACGATCGATGTATACAAATCATTTTTTCCCTCAATACTTGCAATTATGTAAAATATCTTTAGAGAAGCAGGACAAAGCACACTCTGAAGCTGATCAATAGCCAAAAATAACCCTAGAAAGATGCACTTATAAGCTTTCTACTCATCGAAGAAGTCCACAAAGGAATCAAGAGTGAAATGGATATCCTGAGAACCATTAGAATATTAGTCTTAGAGAAGCTCTTTCACTGCCGAATTTACTTCTCCACCCTTCAAAATGTCTTACACTCACAAGATGCAGCAATGGAGGCATGAAAGGGCACTGTCAAAACATTTAAATCTGCTTGTATTTGCTGCATCTTCACTTTCAGCTAGGTAACAGATTTCAAGTTAAAAAACCTGCTAAACGTTAAAAGGGACAGTAATAGTAAAATCTGTTATTCATATGCACTACGACAACTCATGCTGCTAATTTATTCTTCTCTCACAGGAATGCCAATTTGAAGGATCTGCAGTGTCAGAGTTGCAGAAAATATTATAAATTTCAGTTTGACAATCTAATCCTGAGAAAATCGTAGATGAAATTGAAGACAGAGAATTGGTCCAACTGGCATCAAGAGTGGTTGGTGAAGGGGCTGTGGGAAAGATAGAGGTTTTTTATGATTCTATTTTGTTTCAGTAGACTAGACTCCATGCACACACGTCTACCACGTCTCCTGACACTTTTCATTAAAATATTGTCCAGGCACTCCGTGACCACTGGATGAAGTCTACACCAAGGTCAATAACATTGAAGGAACTTAGTCCATTACTGCACGACTACCAAAGATTGATAACTCACCACCATATGTAAGACTAAACTCTTGGGCTTGTCTTTTTCAGTTTCCAGGATAATTTGTTAAAGTGATTCCACTCTTGAGGGTCTAAAGTTTAATAATCTCCATGCTACTGTAATTTGGAGACGATGTTGATACTTCAAGTCTAACTTTGAAGGTCAAAATGGAGAAGTATGATTCTCATTTATTTCATCTTCTGTAGTAGGAGTTGATAGCCCGAAATCACATGTTACAATCAATCTATCTTCAGAAAAGAAAGAGCACCTCTGAAAATATATATTTTTCTCCTTTCAGTAAGTTGATAAACTAGTAATTTTCTTGAATAAATATTTGGTAGTCTGATTGTTGCAGAGGAAAAGCTGGATCCAATTTACAGCTTGTGATTTCTGGGTTTTGTGGAAAGGAATCATGTTAGAAATGCTTCTCAGGTAGGAGATGTTTAGCTTCATTGAGCTTCTTATTATCTGTTTCTAGTTGATTTTAGTCGGGGTTGAATTAAAATCCAATGAGTGTCAAATCGAACTTCTTCAATTTGTGCATAATGTCAAAATTCTTGAAACCCCCTTCTGTGCTGGTGTCATCTGCCTTCCTGTGCAATATTTAACTTTACAACATGCCTATTGTAAGCCTTTTGTTAAATTTAACTTTCTACTTTTTCAATGATGGTTGGAAAGCTCTAATTAGATATATCAGATTGAGAGTGTGTACAAGAGAAAGTACTTAATAGTTTCTTGATTATTCTGTTTTATGACTCCCTGTTTATCACATTCTAATGCAGTTTTTTAATTTTAATTTTCCAGTTGCGTATGGATGATATCCCAAATCTATTGGCGGAGTACAAAGTGCTTCTATCAGCTGTACGAACGAACTGACAATGCCATGCAATTTTTTCCCAAAGTTTTTTAAGTATATTCGCTACACATTGCATTCTCATGTATAGATCAATTATATGGGCGCCTCTTTCCCTATCAGCTCTGGAGATAATGTTTGATTCTAGCCAGTTCATAGATAAATTGTTTTGCCATTTGCATTGAAATCTTCAAAACTCTTATACTTACAAAAGATGTGTTTTAAGGTTTGGTAACTAATGTATGTTTGATACGCTGTATCGTATTGTTCTATATTTTACAGTGTTGTCCATGTCCTGGATGTATAGCATGTTATACTCCGCAAAAAAATAAATAGATAAACCAAGACTTTTATGGAAAAAGTAAAAATAGTGTACCACATTCATATATGGGAAGATTGCAAGATACAATAAGAATTGACACAAGTTTACATTGATCAGAACCCAATAGTTTAGTGTATATTAGGTGTTTGGATTTACAATCTTGGCGAGTTCTTCCAGTTTCCTCATTCTGAATTTCTCACTTTCATTCACCATCTGGAAATGACAATAGAAAATTGATTTTTAACTAGAAAAGAGTAGGAAGTATTTAGAAATCTAAATTCAACAAATGAGATTAATTTTACCTCCATGAGGGTTGTGGTCAGCTGAGTCTTTTCATTGTTCTTTTCATGGAAAGCTTCCAGGGCTTCTTTATACTCCCTCTCCTGTCAAGAATTCATGCTTGAAATTTTTAAGTGCAATCAGTCTTGAATAAATTTATTTATATGTATGGTTTGGCTAAAAATTATATTTTTAGTAGATTTTAATGAAAATTGATAAAATATGTGGTTGAAAACAAGTTTGGAAAAAATGAGTTTTAAAATATTGGGGCCAAATAGGTGCTTACTGATATTTTATATTTATCTTGGATCAATGATAATAAAATTTCTCATTCCTATTGTGTAACTCGTATGCCCAAATATTAACTAAGAGGTTCAGGAAAAAGAAGTCTTTACTTTCTTTTGGCAGGTCTGTCCAAGTGATTTGAGTTCACGGTTAGCCATGTCTATTCTTTTACGTACACTGGCAACTTCTTTTCTCATGGGATCCGTTAACACTTCGAGTTCCTGCATCATAGAATATTTTACAAGATTAGTTGATCTTAAAATAGCAGAAAAATGATGTAAACTGGGTTTTTCACTCTGACGAAATCCAACTTTAGCACGAAAATAAGGTTGAGACAACATTCATCGACAAGGTACCACCAAACGGGTCGAGATGAGTCATTTGTAACTTGTGGTTCTTCAAGTATCTTGTAATTAGGAGCTTCGACGAAGCGAGAAAGTTGATTTAGAAAGAAGTCATCTTGTTAGGGCACGTAAGAGAAGTTTTGGGTTGATTTTATTTGGATTACGTTTAGTTGTACAGGAAGATCTTTTAATTCAGGAAAACATACATTTCTTGGTACAAGAACTTTGAAAAACTACGTTCTCCATTAAACTAAAAGATAAACCATTAAAAATTGTTTTTCTTGCACCATGTGAATATTGACAATAATGGCATATTTGATGAGATGTGCTGATAGTATTAGTGAAATTTTTTTTTATCTATTCTACAGTCCATCTTATTGCATATGGAAAAAATTTGTTGGACTTACTTCCCAAATTTGTGCCAAACGCTTGGTTTCTTCTTCAGCGCGATTGAGTTGAGATTCGACCTTCATTCTCATCTCCATTTTCTTCCTCTCAATCTCTTCTTCTCGAGCTTGAAACGATGCTATAGCCAACTTGGAGACCTCTTCATGATCATCATTAATATTACTGTCATCTGTGGATGATCTCCCACTGCTTCCAATACTTGCAAGGCTCTTCATTATTTACTTCTTCTTTGATGTTGAAATGGAAATGCTCTTCACTATTTACTTCTTCCATATATATCTTTTTGCATCTAGTTTTTGCTTTTGCTTTAATACTTGCTCTCTTTCTCTCTCTCTTTCTTTCTTTTGAAGCCATAAATTTTGGAAAAAAAAAAGCAACATATACATGTGAAATCTTAAAATATTTTCCCATTTTTACGCATAATAACCTCTAGTACTTATAACCAGCGTATTAACAAACATGTATTCTTGATAAACTTAAAGTCGACTGGATGAATACTTTTTTGACACAACGCTGTATCGGGAGGATCTGAGTAGGAGTAATTCAATTCGGTTCACTAGGCAACCTTGCGACCAGATTTTAATTGGAGCATTAAAGAATATAGTGATTTACGGTTGAATACTAATTACCATAACCCTTGCTTGAAATTTGGGGAAGTTTGTTAACTAGTTACTCTCAGAATCACATGTGAGCATATAAAGAGGGCTTTGTGCCTTACCTGTAAAGTCACGCAGGGTGCAAGTAATGCAGGCTGCTTTAGTTTTATGGTTGTGCAATTAAGGCTTCTTGGAGCATCTTTAATGCAATAATTGTTGAGAAAAGCTTATGAAGAACAAGAAAATAAAACCAGCAACAAGAAATCACCAAAATGGAAGGTTTGAACACGATTATGAATCGATGTCCTCAAACGATAATTGTGGGGGTAAATGCTTAAAAGCTTTTATAGCAAATAGTTTGTAGGAGTAAACAAATTTTAATCCAAATTTGAATCAAGCAAACAAAACTTGAAAAAATGAACTAAAGAACAAAATTATAAACGCTTGATTTGATCTTAGATTTTGGATGTAATGAAATCAATTTGATGTTTTTGATATGATTTCAATCATGAAAATCACTCATATATGTAGAATTATAATTACCATGCACGAAAATGTGCAAAAACCAAGCAAAAATGGTGTAAAACCCTTCAACAGCACTAGAATTCAAAAACCTAACATGAAATTTTTGTACCGAACACCTTTAGTATAAATCTCATAAAGTAATCATCGAAATCATCGGTACCATGAAAGCTTTGAACATATTATTCCTTGTGATGATACCGGTAAAATTATACACACAAGTATCAAATGTTTCAAGTTCCACGCAATCTCGTTTAGTGCTTTTTATGGCCTTGCGTCTAATCATAAACTTTCAAGAGAGAAATTCCAACTTTCTATTGAAGCGACACCACCTTGAAATTTATATAGATAAAGTTCTTGCATTATCTTTGTCATTTTTAGAGATACTTGATCTACCGAACTGAACTATATTAAGAGTTATAGAAAGTCAACCCTCCTATTGTGACAACCAACACTTGTAACCTAGGATAATGTTTAAAAGAAAAAATAAGTGTTGAATCTATCCACTTATCGAAGACTTATTGTTACCCTTTGAACCCCAAATATACTTGTTAGTAAAGTCAGGTAGAGTTACCGCCATTGGTGGATTTAAGTCTCCCATATAATGGAGGACTTGGGTTCGAATCTTGGGGGACGCGTCAGAAAGTCGTGAGAGGTAAGATGGGTCTAAGCTTTCCCAAAGCGGACAATACTTATGATATGATAACGGCTCCGGTGCGAGGTCGGGTCGTTACATAAATAGTCCAGAATAGAAGTGGATTTAAGGGTTCTAGTTTTAAAAGGTAACCTTTTCTATTTTTCAAATATACAGTTTTCACAAAAATTCAATTTTTTTAATATTGTCACCAAAACAACCAAGGTTATTCAAAATAGTCGGTTCATTTTCTGAAATGTGGCCAAGTCTTTTATGTCAAATTAAAGACTTGTTAGACTCAGAGTTTAAGGCTACAGAACAATGGCTTACCATAAGTTCAACATAGACAATGTATATGCCATTTATTTTAAGAGAAGGGATCACATTTTTATTGCGTTGTTTTAGTTTTAGCAGACATTTATGCAACATGATATTGTACTTGTCATTTAATTGTCCCAATGAAATTATGTTTCTGTTAAACTGAAGCACATATCTAGTGTTATCAAGTTCAAGAATGTAGTTATTCAACAACAGTTAATCTTTCCAATTTCCTTTATTTGACAACTCATGTCATTTTCCATTTAGATTTGTCTTCCATTGAGGTCAACAAACTCAGAAAAACATTCTTTAGTGGGACACATGTGAAAAGTATAGCCAGAGTCAAGGACACACTCCTTTAGGTCTCTTCTGGTGGTACTCACAAGAACCAACCCTGCGGGCCACAACTACAGAACCATCATAATTGTTTCTATCTTTCATATCTGAAATTTTCTTGAAACAATCTTTTATTAAATGCCATGTTTTACCACAGTAATAACATTTTCTAATTTGGTTCTTGGATTTCACATGACTTTTGTTCTTCTCTTTGAATTTAAAATTCTGAGTTTTTCCCTTCTTGTAAGGATTGTAATTATATATGGGTTGTTTCTTATTATGATTCAGTTTCTCTTTTATGTGCAATCCTTCCCCATATTTAGAGTCTTTTGACTCAACTTTCAACTCAAGTTCTTTGTTCCTCAGGGCTGAGGTTATTATATCAATGGTAAGATCTTACCCTCTATATTCTAAGGCATTTCTGATGTCCTTATATTTATCACTAGGTGAGTTCAGTAAAGCAATAACTTGTTGGTCATCAGAAAGCTTCTCATCACAATTTGCTAAGGTCCTGAATTAATTTTGTGAATCTGTCAAGATTTTCTTCCAAATAAGAGGAGGGATCAAACCTAAAGTTATAGAATTGCCATAAGAGATAACATTTGTTTGGCATGGTCTTAGTATGATAAAGAGCTTCTAACTTAGTCTACAGAGCCTGTGCAAAGGTAGTCTCACCCAACTTTTCTAATCACATTATTAGATAAGTGTAAGATTATTATATCAATGGTAAGATCTTGCCCTCTATATTCAATGGCATTTCTGTTGTCCTTATATTTATCACTAGGTGAGTTCAGTAAAGCAATAACTTGTTGGTCATCAGAAAGCTTCTCATCACAATTTGCTAAGGTCTTGAACAATTTTGTGAATCTGTCAAGATTTTCTTCCAAATAAGAGGAGGGATCAAACCTAAAGTTATAGAATTGCCTTAAGAGATAACATTTGTTTGGCATGGTCTTAGTATGATAAAGAGCTTCTAACTTAGTCCACAGAGCCTGTGCAAAGGTAGTCTCACCCAACTTTTCTGATCACATTATCGTATAAGTGTAAGAAAATTGAACTCCATGCAGTATCATCTAATTCTTGTCTCCTATAGGCACTAGTTTCTGCAACCCAGTGACCACCAAGGGCTACAACAAATCTTTGTTGCAGTAATATAAAACCCTCATCTTTTGGCGTCAGAGACTGAAGTTTCCAGTCCCTTCCATGTCTCAAGTTCAAATTTATGTGCAATAGACATGATGACAGATATGTACACAAAATTGCAATTATACAGCACACAAAGTATGATGATTCAGACACTTTGCAGAATGAACAAGATAAGTGAGCAGCTGAATAAAGCAGATAATAACAAATATATCTTTTTATCATGCAATTCACAAATCAATGTTAAAACAATTCAAGAAGTATGTTATTGTTTGAAAGGGTTAAAGGATTGGTAACCTTGGGTTCTACTACTTCCTCAGATTCCCAGATTCTCGCAGGAGATCTTGGACAAAGGAAAGCAATGGAGGATTTCTTACCTTAATAACCAATTCCAAACTTAAAAGAAATATAGCAAACTAAAGAGGGGATTTTAGAAAATACCATAGTCTGAAACCTTAATGTTTCAGAATGATGGAAGCAATAAAAAAATACTAGAATCACACCAAGAATTCCAATACAGGTGCAAGAAATAATGAGTCACCAAGACTCAATGGGAATTCATCAGTAAGTCACGAACCCAACAGGAATAGGTATGAGATACCTCAACTCACACAGACTTAGTGCAAGTCAACAAACCATCAGAATACAGTATCGAGTCAGATTTCAAAACCACCAAAACTCAGTAAAAACAGACGATTAAACAGAGTTCATAACAAGTTCAAACGTTTTTTTGAGGAAAAACTAATTTTGCCTCACAAAGTATATGAAACTCTCAACCGGAACCCCAGATCTACACCAAAAATCACAAAGACCTAACACCGGCCAAATCTTTTCCCAAAACAATGGCTCGATACCACTTGATAGGCCCCGAAACGACTTATTCTAAGGATCGAAGTTTACAACAACCACAAAATTGCAGAAAATTAAAAAAAATCAGAACACAAAGGATTTTTCGCCCCAAAGGGCTCGGATGTTCAGTCTTGCGACCTAATCACCCGTTGAGCATTTGCAATGAGATATAGCTCTAGATCCACTAAGAAAAATCAAGAATCAGTATAGAATGTACGAAGAAACCATCAATTTCTTCAAGTTCTTTCTCGCCTCTTCTACAAATCGTAATCTAACAACCCTCAATCCCTTAATAACTGTACACAACAATCAAATACTCACAAAGAACAGGGATTGAAAACCACAAAGATTGATTACAGATTTACAAGAGAAAAAACCTAACTATCACTCAAAGAAAGGGATAAAAGACGAAGAGACCGTAAGAATGGAACCATCATGGAATTTAAAGAGCCAAGACCAAGTCACGTATTTATCCAACTCAACAGTCACAATCCAAGGGTTAGAATGCAGTCACGTGTAAAGCAGATTCTCAACCTTCAAGAGGCAAAAGGCGTGCTCAACTCAAACCCATTTTTACAAGTACTAGTGGGGTAAATGTGCGTTGCACGTTAATTGGATAAAAAATAAATAATCGCGCACAATGTGAATACATAACTTAATGATTGAGAAAAAAAAAGATACCTGAATATCTATATTAGTCTGTCCATCTTATGCTCCACAAAGAGGTTGATGGATCATTATCCTCGAGTTTGGAAGGCTATACCTTTTTCCTTCAGCAACCATTAGCGAAAGAAAGAATTGCATAGAAATTTCAGCGAGCAAAACAACCACCAATGGAATGTTAAACTGCTTAAAGTGAACGAAATAATTATACCTTTAGTGTCGCACTTAGTAGAAAAGCTCCCATGCTGCACCATGCATAAGGGTCATAAGTTCAAGTCTAATCGTTAACACCTTTTTGTCAATTATACAAACAAGTAGGCATTAGGAAGCCAAAAGAAACTATTTATCTAACAACTACCAACTTAAACGCCTTAGCATGCATATCTTTGAGCATGCTGTATATCAAAGTAAGATGACTAAAACCAAATTTACATATCATAAGAATAAAGAAAAGACAACCTTGCCAATTACTATGATGCTATGCAATTTAATTTTACCAGATATGATATATCAGTAAGATATTTTTAGTATTATAAAATTAGAGATGAACTAACAAATGATAACACTTCAAATATTTCATGCCAAATCTTAAAGAAAGATTAAAGTAGCTTGCCCAACATTAGTTCATTTTATACTACGTAACTCTTGGAACTATGCCACTAAGGAAATTTAGCCATATATTATTACATAAAGGGATAATAGCATAAACTACACCACACTGTATAAAATTGGCATTGATGTATTGTAACCTGGCCGCTAGTCCAACACATACAGTGGAAATACCAGGTCTAATATGCTTCATTGTGTCAAATATTGCGATACCTACCACAATAATTGGAAGCAAATGAGACAGATGAGTGATCAAAGCTAGAAAAGATGGAGTACAGAAGGAAAATAGATATATTACCGGCCGTAACTAATCCTCTTGGAGAATTCACATACATGATTATATCCTGTTCAATATCACAACATGATGGATATGTAAATAATTCACACAATGCCTATATTTTACAAGGAAAATAAATAATTAAAATAAATTGTATACATAAGTGTGCACATACTTGCATTCATGTGAAGAAATCTATATATATATAAGATACATAACAAAGATCAGTCACATAGTAAGATTTCTCTCTTTTCCATTGGGTGAAAAGCTTAAATGCAAAATGAAGGGCATTCAGGCTATTATTACCACTATACATTGAAATATAAAATAGTCAGCAAATAGAGAATTTGAATCATGTGATTTGAGAGAAAGCACTCATTGGAAAGTACTAAATAAGGAGTTATCAAATTTGGAAACAAGTCTTAAATTCTTCATACAGCAAAAAAGTTGATTTCAGGGTGCCGCACAGACTAAAATACCGAAAAATAAAAAACATGAAGAATATTTGTTCCCACGAAATATTGAGCAAGCACACTATGTGCATGTTTTAGCGTGGACTAAAATTTACAACCATTGCAACAATAGAAATAGATTAAACAAATTTTGTACTAAAAAAGATCTCTGCAATTTCACTAATTCACGTAACATTAAATCACTTGCACATACAATAAAGATTAAGTCAATGCAAACGCACAAATTTTCTGTGTACTGGTGTAGCTCAACCAAGCTATGGATAAAAGGTAGGTTATAAGAGGAATTGACTAAATTTATTAACAATAAACATCCTCTCAATAGAAAAAGAAATTAGCAATGACAACGTCCATGTAAGCATACATTAATAGGATCAACAACATCAAGATGGAGTAACTCTGCCACAATAATGTTTGCCATATCATCATCTACTGCTCCACTACAACGTATTATCCTCTGCAAACAAATATAAATCATTTCACGGCTAGTTAAGCCAACAATGATTACTAATACTAATAAATGGGATATAATCAATATTGAAGGCTAATGGATAAATTTATCGATGTAAAGGAATAGATCATCAAAATGCATTATGAAAGTATAATGATGTAACTACATCAAAACAATACCACCAAAACCATTACCAACTCGTAACTCCTATAAGATTGAAAATTCAAATTAGTAG
>CAIGRN010186357.1:0-12000 GCA_903798345.1 Fraxinus anomala | reverse complement strand
TCGTTTAAACTTATATATTAACTTGTTTTAAATATATTATTATAATGTTAATATGTAAATCGCGGATTAAAACCAAACCAAGCTGCAAATTATGGTTTGATTTGGTTTGAACTGGATAAAATAATTTGAATAGAAAATATGAAACAGACCTTCCAAACGGAACCGCATCCACCCTAATAGGCTTTATCAATGGCTTTTCTTCTGTCTAGCAGCTGCTTCTGTCTAGTATCCATTGGCACGATATTGCCTGAATTTGTCGAGAAGGGACCACCATTGGGTGCTATGTGGGCTTATTCTAGCATGGAAGGTGATATGCCCGGGATTGTTTCTTTGCTGTGCAATTACAACTACTTGCAATATTCTTGGCATTATAATTTCGAGACCAATTACTGTCATGGAATTCTTTTTCAGATTTACAAGGTTGGAATTCAGCCAAATATTCACGTAAAACAACCTCAAATTCATTGGAACGTGGTTTAGTTTGTTGAATTTATACTAAGTTAACTAGACAAATATCCAAAGTGAAATTGGTTAAATATATCTCGAGATACAAATTAAGGAGCCCACAGTCAACCTCTAATGACTGAAGAACATTAAACTCAACAAATAATAAGATTATGAATGTCGTCCAACAGCTTTGCCACAGAGTAATGCATTAGGAGGTATATCATATTCATTTGCAAGACTGGGAATTGGATTAAACACTCTCAGATAGAATTGCTGTCCCAGGTACTGTCTCTCCCACATTGCAGACCTCATGTTCCACATACCTTGGTTATCCAAGGACACTAATATAGCAGTCCATGAATTAGGATAAACCTGCAAGAAATTCCTTGCACATACATAAGGATGGGATGGCTGATAATTTTTTTCTCAAAGAAAATGTTCAACTTCATCGAGACTAATCATTTTGTATTATCCCCTTGGATCAACCGAGGCATACTTTTTGTATTACGGGGGTATAATGGGCATTCATGTTAACATTCCTACTATGTAAAGCATTTACTAGATGGCTGTTATAGTGTGCAAGAGAGGTGTGAGGGAATACTTGCAAGTATGCTTCTTTTTCATAGGGAAAACTTGCAGCAGTGAGTGGAAATATAGATCTCACATTGAAGGTGAACTACTATAAATATATATGTGCTTTGCTTGTTTTGTTAGTCTTTTCTATTATTATTGCTCCTGAAATTATAGGATTAGGGTTTAATCAATAACATGATAGTGAAGATAGGAACCTGTGTTGTGTGTCTGGTGAGAGCGTCGTGAAGATTGTATTTCCTTCTGCTGTCTTTAATCCACTGTCCCGACCCGAATCTGTAATTCATTATAAGCAGATGGAATGATTAGAGAAACTTGGTAGCTAACTGCGACACTGAATCGCATCTAATGATGTTATGACTTACCCTACAACCCAGAAATCATAGCCATCAAGATGCCATGACTGCATGGTGTTCTCATTATTCTGCAAAACGACTTCAATAAATTCGTGGAGAGAAGCTGGCATTACAGATGTAGCTAGGTATGGAGGACCATCAGAGGGTAAACTCTGGATGGAACTCAGGCTGAAAACACCTTGAATTTTGAAATAATCAGCAAGCTTCAGGGGCGTGTCTGCATTGATGTGAGAGACTCTGTTCACGGCATATCTCTGCTTGCCATTGATAATAGAAGCTGAATTAGCAAGAATAATAGTTCTTGATGGTGTTATTTTTCCGTAGTGGAAAGAACCTTGAGGGTTAGGTCTGGCTGCATTTGATGTCAAGTTCCATCTGTAACACAAACATTTGGAGATTAGGCTATTCAAGAATTATGATCATTGTGGCTACAGTTTTTTTTCAAATCTGTTTTTTGTGAAGATGGATTTTCAAAATCACGTGTACAAAACTGACACAATTCAATGTTCATAGTATCGTTAATGGATGTACTCAACAGGACTAGACTGTACCAACTATGAAGGAATTAGATGCTGCAATAAATAGGCATATGTACATGCGAGTGAGTTTGAATAAGATTTTTCTTGGATATACCTGTAGGTTCTAGCTTGCCGCATAGACCAGTGCAATTGGTAAGTTGGACCAGAAGGCACTGGTCCAGAAACTGGACTGCGAGAGTTTGTATAGTGCAACACGGCTGTGGCAGTAAGAACTTTCCTTGTGAACCTTGTCGATGCAACAATATAGTAGTCTTTCGGAGGCTGATCTAGGGTGACCAGGACGGCCACAGATTGACCAACATGAACATCAAGAGAATCATAGATATTCTGCATAACATTAGATCCTTCGACTTCGACTAATTTCATATTATGTCCCTGAATTCTGAAATTAAAGGAGGTTGACAAGCCCATGTTTGAAACCCTGAACATGTATATTTTACCTACATATGGATCAAGATAAGAATATGTAGCTTTAAGATTCATATTCGGTAAGGTGGATATGAATAGCACTGAATGGTAGCAAAAAAAAAAAAAAAGAAGCTAAAATCTTGTCTATTCTACTGTTATGTGCTGTCTAATACAATGCGTCAAACATGGCCTTGAAGGCCAAATGCTAAGGTTCTGAAAATGACCTTGATCACCGCTGAAGGAAAACTGAGTCTGACCATTTATGAGGATGCCATCAGGGAAAGGCAGGGGCTTCCCTGAATCCAGTGTTTGCTGCAAAGCCTACAACACATTGATATATTAATGGGTACTTGTATAGTTAGCCTAAAAAGTATTAGATTTGAACAAAAGCATTTAAATATGAATGACTGTTTTTCCACTTCAATAAGAGGTTCCACTGTTTCAAGAAGGCGATCACCTAGGAATACATTAGATTTTCACCATAAGAGTAGCAAACTAAGCTTTGTTCTAATAAATTAGAGTCGACTATATAAATCCTTTCCATCACTCCGTTTGGTTTACTGCTAGATCCACTTGAAGATGTCATGTAAATTGGGCTTTCACAACTATAACTAGGATTCATATCTTTTAAGTTCTAACAATGTTTTACGTTAATTGTCTACTTGATGCAGCCCTTCTTCTTTACTCGAGAATGATCCGACTATGGAAAACATAGCAGAGTTTCAAAAACATGAATTCAATCACTATTATTAGTCCAAACATATTCGATGGAACGCTACCTTCATTTCTGTATACAAAAATGAGTGCATGACAGTAAATGCATATAACACTCACCTTATGGTTAGCCTTGTACCAATCACCAATAAGCAAACTAAAATCTCCAGCAGGTTTGGCATATGGAACTGCAATGACTGATCTTTGGTAGACATTGAGTGCTCCATAACCTCCAGCAGCTCTGTGCATAAGAGTTGATGGGAAATATGTGTAGGTTCCAATTTGATCCTTAGTTTGAAATTTGTATGTGTAGTTTGAGTTTGGAGGAATCGGGCAATTTGTCCCATAAACCCCGTCTTGCCAAGAGTTCTTCCGCTGCTTGATTCCGTTCCTATTAGCGCAACATCAAACTCGTGTAAGGTTCAAATGATAAGTGATAAATGAATGAAACCAATTACTCGAATTCAGAAACAATGTTCATTGATCAACAATTTCTACAATGTAAAAGGAAATTAAAGAAAAATTAGGAAAAATCACACATTGAAGAGAATGAAACTCAGTGCTCACCATGTCAAGAGGAAAGGCTGGTCCAACTTATTGATGAGGTTGAGGATTATATTATCATTTGTCACAACATCAAGTCTAGGACCAGGAAATTGACCATTGATCAGAATGACCTTCAAATTCAAACATCAAACTCTCAGAAATCCATGAACGTTTGGAATGTTTGGTACACATTAACAGACACGTTAGACAGCTCACTTTACAAGATTTTTAACTCTTTTTTCTTCTTCTTTGATGCTGTCCAATGCTATACAATCTATGGAAAAACACACACAAACTCTGCAAGAATTGAAATGACTAAACTAACCTGTTGAGGAACACCAAGTGGAGAAGCTGTTCCATAAGTGACAGTCCATGTATAGAATCTGTAAGCATCCTCAGCCTTCACAGGGAAAACACTCCAAAATGCCAAAATGACACAGAGTACCAAAAGGACAGAAACTGTCTTCCCCATTGTACTAGTTATACAGAATGAGCACCCCAAAATCTCAATATCTGCACAAACCCACTTCATACATTAGACATTCTAAGCTAACAAGTGCAAAAACATTGACAGATCTAAAGAGCTGAGAATATACAAGCTAGTGAACTAAAAACACGTAATAAACTTGGACATGTACCGGGTTTGAGACACTGCAGCACTAACAAAAACGAAAAGAATGAAAGAATTAAGGTGACAATGAATCTTTCTAACTCCCTTTGTCTGTTCGCCTCCTTGGTTTAGTCTTTGGATATATATAATATAGTGACAGTGACTCGTGTAAAAATGGAATCCTGGTTCCCTGGATAGGGCCTATCTTTGGCCAACTTTATCATTCGGCGCATTTCACGCGGATCATGTAATCATAAATAGCTCCGTGAATCTTCACACTTCACATTTGACATTTCACTAGTTAAGACTATCACAATATAATAATAAATAGAATACTATTTGGTTCCTGACGCAGGAAACTTGCTCTTGTTCTCTTGATCATAGAAATTTTTAGGTGACGGTTAATTTGGTCGGTTGTTAAACAGGTGGGAGAATCGATTTAACTCTATATCAATCAAGTTAAATAGTTATATTCGTGATGGAAGTACCAAATTTTTCTTAAGGAGAATTATCTTATAGGAATAGAGAGGGATGTCCAACTTGTTCTTCCCAATATTTGGTCTAGTTTAGTTTGATGGTTAAAAATAGTGTCATGCTCTATCTTTGATATTCACAAATGGATTGTACTCTAATGAGCTGACAACTTTGACGTTATACTTCTTTTTCTTGAATTTTGTTAAAGCCGATTACAATAAGTTTCTACTCCATCAGTCCCATTTATAAATGTTGACTTTCCTTATTTTTCTTGTCTCAATTATATAGTCATGTTTCTTTATTGAGAATATTTTGTTTTGTTCATTTATTTAATTTGCCTAGTTATACTACTAGTTGTTGATAATTTAATAAAGGTAAATTAGGAAAGTTTTTGACAAAAAATATTTTTTCAATAATATTAAGGACTTGTCTGGCAACAAATTTTCTCCAAATTAAAAGCAATTTTTGGACCGTTGCTGAGCTGAAGTGTGAGAGAAAGGTCAACAATTGCGGCTGGCAACGCTAAGAAAATGGATTAAAATTTGGGGAAAAAATAGAAGCAGGCAGCCGCTAAATAAGATTTCACAATCCGAGTGAAAAAACAAAATCAACCTACATAAATGAGATGGAGGGAGTATTAGATTTTATTGCTGCTCAACACCAATCATGTCATGTTATACACTAAAATTATAATGCATTTCATGTATTAGATAATGAGTCAATAATCTCGCTATTATATAAACTAGTGCTAAGCACTAATAAAGCTGAATAACATTATTTTTACTATAAACCTACAAATATTTCAAGTCAACCAACCATAGGTGCCAAGGATGGTCTTGACGATGACTAACCTTATCACTTCTAAGATAGGGGTGGAAAACGAATTGAGCCACTTGCAGGCTCTACTCATTCCGACTCGATCCATGAATCGTTTGAGTTCATATTGAGATGAGCCACGAGCTGAGCCTAGCGGTTCAAGCTCTTGAGGCCTATCAGCTGACTTGTTTAGAGCTTGTGGTTCAATTCATTTTTTTTTACTTATTTTATTAATTTTTTGAAGAAAAAAAATGCTAACTCGTGAGCATGTATAGGGCTCGGCTCGTGTCAACACGAGTCAAAAGGCTGAGGTTATCAATTAACTTGCCTTTTAAATATTTATTATAATGACAAACAATCAATAATTTCACACACAATGTCAATACGCGTTTCGTAAGTATCACTATAAAGGCCATTATTAACAACATTATTTATTGGAGAAGTAACAGGAAAAAGTAAGAAAATGATGGTGGTTGACAATTAAAACCCAAAAATCTCGCCGTTGGATAGTGTGGTCATTGATTGAATTCAACTTTTTCTTTCCAACATGCCATCAGCTTTTGATTTTCCATTTTTTTTAGCTTATTTGAATTAATTTGGATATTAGATTTATTGTAATTGATGTGAGCATTGAATTGGTAGGGTGAGAGGGGGTTGGTTGAGTAACATTGAATGATTTCAAGTGCCGAAGCATTTAAAATGAGAGTTCACACTATAAAGATAAAAGTAATGTTATCTAACACTAAGTTACATGAAGGTGAAATTATGTAATTTATTTAATTGAACCTGGCATTTAATACCATTAGTGTGCCATTTAAACTAGCGTTAAACACTAATGGTACTGAATAACATTATTCTAAGAATGGATAATAGTAATTGTACTTGAAGTAACTTCAATAACGTAGACTACTCACCGTCAAATGTTTAAGTGGCATTCATGGATTTTCTCGCTGCCACAAGGCTTTCAAGTTGGTGATGGACGAAAGGAGGACCTATTTAGAATACCAAGCTTTGTAAGTTGACCAAAGAGAACTTTTAATAATAAAAATGGAGGAAGTTCTACACGATTATGGTCGAGACAGTAAATTAAGAAAGTGAAATGCACAAAAATGAGATATTGAATTGGAATTTATAAATACAGAAAATTAATTGGCCAACATTTTCACTAAACCTCTAGCGTTTGATCGTTTATCACATATTCGAAGATGTTTGGGCATTATTGATGAGTTCGAAATACATGGCTAAATTAAATTCATACTATGAGTTCTTACTTGATTTTTTTGTACTATTTACTATATATTTAGTATATTATTGTGTTAATAAAAAAACCAAAAAAAAATGTCAAGTCGACCGGACTGTTATGATTTCCAATTTTTAAACCCTTCAAACCATTTTTTACTAATTTCTCACTTTTCTTTTTCTTCTCTATTGATCTAACCTCTTTGTATCTTTACTTTTCTTAAACTCGTGTTTTGACTTGCTTATGTATGCAATATCCTCTATTTTGAACCTTTGATTATGTTTCATGTGTTAACTTAAGGGAAAATCTTCTATTATTTTCTATGGTTGTGTTTTGATTTTAAATGATATATTTTTTTGCTTATGACAAAATGAGAAAATATATGAAATGATATGATTGATGAGCATGTGATGATACATTGTGTGATTAATACTTGCCTTGATAAATATATGCTTTAAAGTGAATGGTTGTTGGTTTGTAAATAATAGGGGGAAATTATTAATCTATGGTTGATTAAACCTTAAAGTTTTGATTAGAACAAACAAATTAATCTTGTTTACTAACAAAATGAATATGGTTATAGTTTTTCAAAGGATACTATGAAAGATTGATAAATGGTCTTCAAAAGATTAAAAGCTACCTTCACAAATCATACTCATGAAAGAGGACGAGTTTCTATGTATTAAAAATAATTTTGTCCATTAAAAGTCATTCAAGTATAAAAATGACTTTTAAAAATGATATTTGAACTTTTAAAAAATATTTTATCTTGCAAGTTAGTTAAAAAATACTTTCTAAAAGACCATGCTTTTCAAAACCTTTGAATTGGAACAAATGGAGTCAAAACGTAAAAAGACCAAAATTGTCGGGCGGTTGACCAACCGGAGGAGGCGGTCGATCGGAAGTCTGCAACGGTCTGAAATTTGACCATCTTTGATTTTTACTGTACAAACGACTACTACATTGGTCATCCAGACGAAAGACTATCAACATGATGAGTCATTCGAACTCACAATTTTTTTGACATTTTAACTCTATAAATATCTCTACTTCTTGCATTTATTACAACATTTTTCAAGAGTATCAAAGTGAGATATTATTTGAGAGAATTCTTTCAGCTTTCCTTTGCATTCATTTCTTCTACATATTCTCATTTAAAAACTTTAATTGATTGAATCAAATTTCTAATTATTATATTCACCAAATTTTTTATTTAACACTTGAAATATCATTTATGGTTATTCTTGAAGTGTTAGTCTCTCGTAATACTTAATTTATTTGTATAATTAATTAAGAGAGAGTTTTCATTGTAAAATGATTTATTCTAAACTTGTATGTTGTATTGAGGTCCCATGAAAGCTCAATAGTAAGTCTTTATTTGGGTCATATTGATGTTCCGTAAAGCTCAATAATATGGGTCATATTGATATCTTGTAAAGCTCAATATCGTATAAAGATCGGTATTTTTTGTTTGTAAGTCATCGAAAGGATCGTAAAGGGTTGTATTACACAAAAAGTCAATCAATATAGTAAAAAGTCCTTGTTTGTGCACGAGAGTTTAGTAACGAGGAACATAGATCATTACTTTGGATCGAACTCCACAATTATATGATTGTATCCTCTCTTCCCTTTTACTCACCGCTTTCATATTTGTGCTTATTAGTTGTATTAATCTATTTAATCTTTCATTGCTTGAATTTAGATTAATTTTTCAAAAAAAGTTTTAAAAATTCAATTCACCCCCTCTTAGTTAGTTATTTTTGGGTTATCAGATTATTTATTTCTTTTATCTTCTATTGCTTTGTAAATGCTATATAAGCCAACATGTTTTGCTGAATTGATAAGGCAATTTTTTTCTCCAATATTTAGTTCTCAACACCAACTCCGATGCCATCTAATTTGGTCGAAAATGCCATAAAAAACCATTGGGTTGTTGTTAATGTAATGTAGATCTGATGCGATGACATGATTTTGGTGGTACAATAGTGGTGGAGCAAGTGGGGTAAGGTGAGGGAGATGAAGAGTTATTTCGTGATCAGTTAATTGGGTAACTAATCTATGGCCAGTCAATTTGATAATTTATGAGTGATATAAATTGTAATCTATAAAAATGTGTAATTTGTGACTAAATTTATATTTTTGACCCATATTTTTTGTTTTTGTGATTATGACGTTATGTGATTTGTGATTAGTACGTAATTAATAACATAAATTATATGTTATTGTTACATTAACCTATTTAATTAATAAACAGGTCACAAAAAATTTATTAGATGGTCACATTTGAAATAATTACACAAGTTTCTTAAATTTGAAAGTATGTCTTGAAACTATGGTATTTTGTATTTTTCCCTTTAAGAAGACCTATGCATACATAGGTTTACCAATTGAGTTAGGCCTTTACTAATCCTAAAAAAAATTTCTTTCGATGTGTGAAATACCATTAGAGTAATGTTTACTTTAGTAGCTCACTTTAATTGGAAAATGGAACAACTTGATGTTAAAACAACATTTTTTGCATGGGGAACTTGAAGAGAAAATTTATATTGTTGGGAAAACTTGTTACCGTCATAATGATCTTTCATGTTGGATCATCAAGAATTTGTAAGCTGATGCGGAATAGTACCTGAATTAAAGATGGTTAATACAACAAATGAATAATGGGATTTTAGTCTTCCAGATTAACACGTTATTTTTTTATTTCTCTTAAATGATGAGAGTCAGAACATAATGAACAATTACGTATGATCTTGGGACCATAACTACACACACACACACACACACACACACTAATGATATGTTAACTTAATTCGGCCCATCATGAAATTAGGATTGAGTCTGGTCTCTACACGTAAAGCCCACACTTTAATTAGATACTTCAATTCTCAAAATACCGAAACCTTATTAGATCACTTTAAATTGGCTTAACCAAAATTGATAACTTTTAATTTAATACACAATAATGAACATATAGGCCCACATGATTGATTAGAAATTCTTACAATCTCCCACTTGAGTCTATATGTGTTACCTTATAATTGTGTATTAAACATAACATTACAAGTATTTAGAATTTTACTATCATTACCGAATGTATCCCAAACAATCTGGTTCATCAATCATATCAACATATGATCAAAATGGCTTTCGCTACTTTTATCGTAACTAAACCAATCAATGGTCACGTATATCGACATAACTGAATGAGATAGATCAAACATGAATGTGTAGCATGGAAATTACATATAATGTGATCTTAACATGCCTATTTCCAACTTGTCCACCTTAATATCTTAGTGAGATCATTTTCAAATAAATTAAAAGATAATAAACAAAAAATTTTATAATCGAAAATAACTTTAACCATAAACAATATCCAAAATGATAGTACACCTGTCTAATATGAAAAGCACAAAAATACAAACTATCACTGAAACTAGAAATCTTCAAGAGATATTACACCCATATGAACAGTGTGCTCATGAAATGCCTTGGGTATCAATCCCATAGTAAGCGGATCCGCAACCATGGAGTTTGTCCTGATATGCTTTATTGACACATGTCCGCTCTGAATTCTTTCTTTAATAGCCATAAACTTGATCTCAATATGTTTTGACATCGTCGAGCTCATATTATTATTGGAATACAGCACTGCTGATTTATTGTTATAAAATAACTTGAGCGGTCTTTCTATACTGTCCACAATGCGCAGCCTAGTTACAAAATTTCGCAACCATATTTCATTGTTCGATGCCTCATAACACGCTACAAACTCTGATGCCATGGTGAAAGTGGCAATGAGTGTTTGCTTAGCACTCTTCCAGGAAATAGCGCATCTAGCAAGCAGATAGATATAGCGTGAAGTAGATCTCCTGCTATCTTGGTATCCTACGAAATCGAAATCAGAATAACTGATGATCTCCAACTTATCAGATCCCTTGTATGTGAGCATGTAGTCTTTAGTTCTCTATAAATACAACATGATCCGTTTGGATGCTTTCCAATGATCCATTCCCGGGTTACTTAAATATCTCCCCAACATCCTAACAATGTACACTATATTCGGAAGCGTACAAACATGAGCATACATCAGACACCCTATAGCTGAAGAATAAGGAATCTTCTGCATTTATTTAATTTTCAAGTTATTTATGAGGCATTGACTTAAACTGAACTTGTCTCCTTTAACCACATGGGTGTCACCTAGTTTATAATCTTGCATGTCAAATATTTTAAGTACCTTTTTGATATAACTCTTTTGTAATAATCCAAGAATACTCCGAGAACGATCCTGGTGTATCTAAATTTCTAATACAAAAGAGGCGTCACTAAGATCTTTCTTCTCAAAACTTCTTACTAGAAACATCTTAGTTTCGTGCAATAATCATACATCGTTGCTGGCAAACAATATGTTATCGACATATAAATCCAGAAAAATATACTTACTCATATTGGACTTGTGGTATGTACAATCATTGATCAAATTCATCTAAAAATCATATGAGATGATCACTTGATGAAACTTGTAATATCATTGACGAGAGGCCTATTTGAGTCCATAGATGAATTTTTTTAGTTTAGAAACAATTTACTTTGCATCATCCGANTTTTTTTAGTTTAGAAACAATTTACTTTGCATCATCCGACACAAAGTTTTCTAGTTGCACCATATAAATTATTTCATCAATGTCACCATTGAGAAACGCTGTCTTGACATCAATTTGATGTAACTCAAGATCGATATGCGCTACCAATGCCATTATAATTTTGAAAGAATCTTTCGAAGAAACTGGAGAGAAAATCTTTTTACAATCGATGCCTTCTTTCTGTATAAAGCCCTTTGCGACAAGAGGAGCCTTATATCTCTCTACATCACCCTTCGAATCCTTCTTTGTCTTAAATATCCATTTGTAACCAATGGATTTTGCACCTTCAGGCATTGGAACGAGATCCTACACGTTGTAGTCATTCATGGACTTTATCTTTTCATTCATGACATCGAGCCACTTTTGAGAGTTAGAAATTTCCATGGCATGACGGAAGTTGATCAGATCATCTTCTACCACTCCAATGTCAACTTTATATTCTTGAAGAATTACGATGTAATCATCCGAAACCACACTTCTCTCTCTCTCTAGTGGATCTTCTTAATGGCATTGGTTCTTGAGATTGTAGAGTTTGTTCTTCTAGAACAAGTTGTTGACCTTTAGAGGGATATACAATGACATTGTCTTGATCCAGAGTTACTTCTTGAACAAT
>CAIGRN010186356.1:0-13433 GCA_903798345.1 Fraxinus anomala | reverse complement strand
ATGGAGTATGAATCTTGATTAGGGTTTAAAAGGATTTAATTAATGAATCTATAATCCCTATTGTTTTATATTAAATCTATCAGGTAAATCGTAGGTAATATTATTTTATTGATCGAATGTATGGTTGATAAAAAGAGAGAGAAAAATGAATTAAAATTTAATTTTGGGAGGGGGGCTCAAATATGGTCAACATCATCTCTTTCTGTTTGTTTTTATTTCTTCATTTGGATTTTTCTAGTTGGCTTAAGAGAATAATTATATGGAGAGAGTATTTATGTTCGAAAGAGGAACACAAAATATAGATTCCAAGCGGGTTCATTGAAAGCAATGGAAAAGATGAAGAAAATAATTCCATTTATAATAACAAAAAAGAAAAAAAAAATTAATTCACCCCATTTTTAGGAGCCCATCAGAATCTGGAGGTCCTAAGTCCAAGCCACAACTTCGAGGCCCTAGGCCCTTGCATTGATGGCTTGGTCCTAGGGTCGGCCATGCTTTGATCTGGCCATCAAAGTATACAGTCATTTCCCCAAACGAGTCTTATCTTGCATAATATTTAGTAAGACAACGTGTAGAGATGACTTGAAAATTATAATGATTTTCGCAATTAAAATGTCTTATATTATTTAAATTTATCTCTTTAACTATTGTCACCCATCTTTCTCTATTTCCTTGTAACATCCATGCTTCAAATGCTCAAACTTTATTTTTTTAAAATTAAATTCAGTTATAACCTCACTTTGCACTTTTCAAAAGACCCCACTTAATTAAGTGGGATTTGATCATAAAACAATAATTAACCACATTATCACATGACAGAATCCATCGCTTTATGCTAATCATGTCAAATCAGAGAAAATCACCGGAGATTGTCGGCACGAGTAAATACTAGATTTAACTTTCATTAAATCGTGGAGATCGATATTGGCCGGTCAATGTTTTGTTGTACATTTCGTTTCTGCAAGGAAATTAGTGACAAATTAAATTTCCTGACTCAAGAAATTGATAGAAGATTGTATTAATAAAATTAGATAAAACAAACATGTGATTAAATTTATAAATAGTACTATCTAAGTTATTATATCATGTATAACCCAAATAGTAATATTTCTTAGACATGGAAAAATAATAAAGTTTTCTCGTAGTTGTTGCATGAAAATCTTTGTGGGACTGCAAAAGATGATCCTGTTCCACCTCTCTTACATTAATTGGTTCAATGTAGATTTTAAGTATGTGGACTTTATTTTTTGCATTTTAAATTGATCTTCAGGTCCTACTCCACTCATCATTGGATCATAATGTAGTATTATTTGAAAAGACATTTAATTGAATCAAATTTGTAACTAAGTTTAGGAAAAATTGCAGCAACGGTTTCTAACTTTTCAATTTTTGTAAACTTTATCATAATTTTCAATTTGTATCAACGAAGGTCTATAACCTTCCAAAAATATGCATCTGGAGTTCAAATGGATGGAATTCATCCACATTTCCGTTAATTGACCAAAAATAATATTTTGACCATATTTTAACTATTTTTAAATGGCAAAAAAGTAAATTTACATTTTTCTATTATAAAGAATTAAAATATTACATCAAAAATTGAAAAAAAAAATAGAAATGGAAGAAGAAACATTCTCCTTATTCACCCCACCCCACCAAAAACCAAACCAAATCAAACCCACGACTACGGCTACTGATGCCGCAGTCGTCACCTTCATTCCCAATTCTTCCCGTTATCCCACCATCTCCACATTGTTTCATCACCACAACAATTCTAGATATCAGATCTGCTGCAACCTCCCTCACTTTTGCACTTTTATTGTTGAGCCGCTATTTTATGGTACCTTATATCTAGGGGAAGGTATGGCTTCACTCTCTATCCGAGGGAATTCACAACAGCATCAAAACTATTTAGCATAATATTAGCATCATCACTTGTTTCCTCTTGGAATGCATAGAGAATTTCGTCAATTAATAGCTATTCCAAGTGAGCATCGATATCAGATGCCACCAAGTTTGCGACTACTTTCTCAATTGTCTCCATGATCATCCTTCTATATGGCTCACTTTCATCTTTTAAGTCTTCAACGAATTCTTCCTACTATATCAACAACACCAATTTTGTTTGTTATCACTATAGTCTGAACAAGATGCCTCCAAGTTTTTGACCACTTTGTTTGTGTATTTATTGGAAGAAAATAAGGGCATGTAGGGAACGAATATTTTAGGCGAAAATGAATTTGGACTGCTTATCGGTTCAGGGGGACTTTTCTTGAATGAAGAAATGAGTACGAAATGGAGAAGGGTTCATGTGACTTATTTGGGGCTTTGTTGGTGGGGATGGTTGTGGTGTGGTATAGGTGAAGGAGATGATGGATTTGAGGATGTTGTGGTGGCGGTGGATACCAACGATGGTTCGTTGGGGGTCGCATGTGGGTTTGGTTTGGTTTTTGGTGGGGCGGGGCGGGGCGGGGCGGGGCGGGGCGTCTTCTTCTATTTCTTTTTTATTTTAATTTGGGTAATTTGGCACAAAACGTCCCTACTTTTGCATGTTTTTGTGCAAAACGTCCATACCTTTCGTTTTTTGGCGCAAAACGTCCTTTTGACCAATTTTTAACATAAAATGACTAATATACCCTCCTATATAAATNTTTTGGTGGGGCGGGGCGGGGCGGGGCGGGGCGGGGCGTCTTCTTCTATTTCTTTTTTATTTTAATTTGGGTAATTTGGCACAAAACGTCCCTACTTTTGCATGTTTTTGTGCAAAACGTCCATACCTTTCGTTTTTTGGCGCAAAACGTCCTTTTGACCAATTTTTAACATAAAATGACTAATATACCCTCCTATATAAATAAAGCAAAAAAGAAAAGAAAAGAAAAATTAAGAATAAATTACAATCTTACTCCTAACTTTCTAAAAAATGCAAATCAATCCAAAACTTATAAAAATATTAAAAAGAAAAAAAAAATCTATCTTACCCCTTTTCAGCCGAATACATGAGCTCATTTTCCAGCGACTTCCGGCCGCCCAAACCATTGGATATTGGTCCCAACATGTTCTCCTCATTACCGTCTACAACCACATACTAAGAAATCCCCATAACTCATTGTAATTTGGTCGGAAATCAAATTCAAAAATTGCAGCCTGAAAATCGATCAAACACCCACAACTTGCCGTCCGGCCACCCAACCGACCGGAATCCACCACTGGTCGACTCCCCTCATCAAGTCGAACCTATCTATGTAAACAATTTCCTCCAACAAGCAACCAATAACCATCAATTTCAAAGCAAAGACAGTCCAGTCGCGAGTTCGCACCAGTGAACATTTCAAACCCATATTGAAGATGATTGGAGCCAAGTTGAAGGGGACCCATGGCTAGGCTAGGTGCGCCAGGTGATGGCGTACCCAGCCTAGGNTCCCCTCATCAAGTCGAACCTATCTATGTAAACAATTTCCTCCAACAAGCAACCAATAACCATCAATTTCAAAGCAAAGACAGTCCAGTCGCGAGTTCGCACCAGTGAACATTTCAAACCCATATTGAAGATGATTGGAGCCAAATTGAAGGGGACCCATGGCTAGGCTAGGTGCGCCAGGTGATGGCGTACCCAGCCTAGGTGTTCTGCCACCATGGGTCCTCACGGCGACGTCGAATTGGAAGAAAACTGATGCGGTGTAGCGACAATTGCGACGGGCAGCTTTCAATTTGAAATTCAGATCTTATCCTTGCTGTTTGGGCTAAATTGTTTGAATGGTTGAGGTCGTCCTGAGTAGGGGAGTTGGCCGGTGGTATGTTCCGGCCAAGAAGGTGGCCGGACGGCGTGATTCCGACGTTTCACCGCATTTCAAGCTGCGAAGTTTGAAGCTCAATTCCGATCAAATCTGTGAGAGTTGAGGCTAGTGGTTGGGTGGGTTGTGAAGAGGGAAATGAGAGCTTCAAGGGTGTATGTTGGTCCGGCAGCTAAGGTGATCGGAGGTTGGGGATTTTGCCATCAAAGGTAGCGGCTTAGAGGTGATGGTTTTTTCATATTTATGACTAATTTGTATCTTTTTAAAATTTTGGATCCATAATTGCAATTTATTCTTTATTTTTCTTTTCTTTTGTGTTTGTTTTATTTTAATAGAAGGGTAAAAAGGTAAAAAAGAGACGAAAATGACGTTTTGTGCAAGAAAAGGTAAAGGTAGAGACGTTTTGCAACAAAAAATGAAAAGTATGGACGTTTTGCACAAAAACGTGTAAAGGTAGGGACGTTTTGCGCCAATTACCTTTTTAATTTTGATGTAATATTTTAATTGTTTATAATAGGAAAATGTAAAATTACATTTTTGCCCCTTTAAAGTAGTTAAAATATGTCGAAGTATTTTTTTGGTTAACTAACGGAAAAATGGATGGATTTCATCAATTTGGTCTCCAGATACATATTTTTGGAAGATTAGGACATTTGCTGACACAAATTAAAGATTAAAGTAAAGTCTGCAAAAATTAAAAATGTTAGGGACCGTTACTTCAAATTTCTCTTAATTTTAACTACATATTTCATATTATTAATGACCTATATCAATATTTTAATATACATTTCATCGATTTTTTTTTTATCTAAATCTATTAAAAATCTAATTTTCGTACATAATAATCTAAAAATGCACTATAATTAGACTACTCTATCATTCCAAGTCACTTCCATACATTTTCGAGATTGTACTTTGTACATAATAATCTATATTTCGTATTTATAATTAGCCAAGATTGACTGAACAAATTGAGAACTTATCCGAAATTCGACTTGGTTACAGGTTAAAAGCTTGTATGTACCTCATTAAAAAGTTAAGAATGCATTTTGAAATAGTAGATCAATGGAGAATATGTGGTTAAAAAATAAGAAAAAAAAATTTGGGTTTGCGTATAATATTATTTTATTGAAGAATGTGTAATTGAAAAGAAAAGAAAAAAATATATTTTGAAAAAAAAAATGAAAATCAAACAATGCCTAAATCTACGTAATAATAAATTGGATTGAAATCCGATCAATCAGCTGGGATATTGTGGATTACACTTTTATTAAAAAAAAAAAAAATTATTCATTCTTGGCATATACCATGCTTTGTTTTTAAGAATGTTTTTCACATACATACCACAAATGTAATAAGCTAATAACTCTAATAAAAAACGTACCAAACATACAACAAAAGTATATAAAAACCTATAATACATAATAAAAATTAATCATGAACTCTAATAAAAAAAATGCGTCAAGGAAAAGAATATTTCATATCCAATGCTTTCAAAAAAAAAAAAGAGTTAAAAACCCTAACTACTCAAAATCATACCCCTAATAGTTAGAAAATATTGTGAATTGTCTGTAATTTTATATGTTAGAAGATTGAGGTCCACCCCACCTCACTCTGGCTTCAATTAGTCAAAATCCTACTAATTCCTAGCACAAAAAAAACACTATAAATTGTGAGAAGCTGCAGAAATTAGGGCAGCAGAAAGTTGTTTTGCTTCCGATTTCCAGCAAATTTCAATGTGTTGTGCAATTCTTTTAGCATCCATGGATGCCCCCATAAGGCCGCGTTTAGTGAATCCCACTGCATAGAGCCCACTTTCACCTTTCCAGCCATTTGGAAATGCTCTTTTTGGTAGCCCATGTTTCTGTGAAAACATCTCTTTTTCCTGCAAAGAAAATAATTTATCTTAAAACCCGTAATTTCTTTTTACAATTATTTAACTTACAGCGCTTCTTTAGTGACAAGACTGAATGGCATAAGAAAAAGAAGTGAAATCTTGTTTATTTATAGTAGTAGTCTCAAGTCTCGTCCACTAATGCATAGCAAATATAAATCCCACGATTTTATTTTATTTTTATGCTTTTTTTTCATTTCTATGAACTTAAAATGCATATTTAGTAAACAGTACTAAGTAGAAGGAAAATATAATAAACAAGATTTTAGAATCGTCTTCTTTTTTAATGTTATTCAATAATATCCAATCTTCACTAGTTTTACAAAATCAATAAGTAATGAAAAGAAAAAAGGGTCATTAAAGTTAGTTACCTTTAGCCAAGATGGTACATTACTTCTGTAACCAGTTGCTAGGATAATTGCATCAAAATTTTCTGTATTGCCATTTACAAACTCCACAGACAGATGCCTTACTCTCCGGATCCCAGGACATACCTGTAAATTAAGTAATAGAGAATATAATTAATTTCTGGAATGAATTAATTGGTATTCTTAAGTTCTCTTTTAGCAACATGTTATGATGAAAAATGTATAGAAGAATGCCCGGACAAGAACAACCAACCAACCAAAGAGAGCCAAGAAAAAATAAATAAATAAATAAAAGCAGAATACTAGAACTTAAAACACAATAAAAAGGCGATTTTCTTTTCTTGATTGTTTGTCCAAAAATGGTGATCAACATTTGTCACCATAAAAATACCCTTTTAGTAAAGCAATATGTAATAATTGTTAAAGAGGATATTTATAAGGGATCATAGTTAACACTTATAATTAGAAAAGGAGATTCACAATGTAGGATATTAGCTTATAAAAACAATGAAAAAGTGTCATTTTCCTATGATTCTTTGCTCAAATAAGTGAATTTTGTATCATTGCAAAAGAGATATTATTTCATGGGATCCAACAAACACTTGTAGTTAACAAAGTTGACTAACAAAAAGTGATTTTATTTAGCAATTTGCAGGGTTAGACAAAGTATTGATTAGTACCTTGACGTTTCCACTTTTGATCTTATCAAGCGTTCCAACATCCAACACTGGTGTCTTTCCAGACAGGTTCTTTACCTGAAGAGGTCCCATTTGTGGCCTTTCAATGCCGAATTTAGCTGTGTCTCCTATTATCAGCCTTGACACCAACAACAAGAGGCTGTCTACAAGGCTCATGGGCAGCCACTTTAGTAGCCACATTGATAGCCCGAAAGTCGACTTTCCGAGCATCTCTCGTGGTAGAATGTGCACCTAGTATTTTCAATACAAAGCACACGAAAACGGTCACATGAAAAACAAAGCCGAATGCCTTCAATAATACATCGTTTAGATAATATGGCAAAAGTAACGAGTTCAAATCTTAATATATACTGTGGTTCAGATTTTGTAAATAGAAAGTGAATTCAATATCCATGTGGAATCTCTCGGACGAGTTGGTTCAACATTAAAAAGATAGGACCCAACAAAAATAATAAACAATGATGAGTAAATTTGTACAATTATGTGATCTCTAGTGAGCCATTATAGTCCATAAGCAAAGGGGTACTTGACAATCATGAAAATAACCCATTAATTTTATGTGACATAAAACCCTAAAGTTGAACAGTTAAGAATAGCATCAAAATTTCTTCTCGATTTAAATTGCATTAATTTTAAATAAAAAAAGGTTAATCCAAATTGAAAAATTATATACATGTTCACATATTTTTCAGAAAAAATAAAAATCTAAATCCTAAAAAATGGTAAAGTTTGTACGAAGAGCAAAGCTTAAGCATGAAGTTATGTACAAGAAACACTTGTAAGTTCCATGCACATAGATGCATTTATTTAAGAACATAGTGATTTTATAAGGAAAATCCTCCAAAATCTCAGCTCTCTTCTATTTTGAAACTAACAGAGTTGAAATTATGTAGAACCTTTTCTTGTTAAAATGGAAATTTAAAAGCTCAAAGGAACCCAAAAAAAAAAAAAAAACCCTAAAAATGTTTGTTTATACTCTGAGAGAGAGAGAGAGAGAGAGAGATGTATTCTTACTGTATCTCTAACCACAAGAGAAGGAATAGCATTATGATTGCATAGATCCAAACAGACTTCCATTCCAGAGTTTCCACAGCCAACGACTAATACTCTTTTCCCTCTAAAAGCATCACCACTTGTATACCTACTTGTATGCATTATAGTCCCTCCAAACTCCTCAGTCCCTTCAATTTGTGGGACCATTTCCTCCGCATTTTCACCTGTCGCCACGATCAACCACCGACTTACGTACTCATGATCAATCTTGCTGTCCTTCGACCCTACGGTCCATACTCGCCAGAATCCAAGAGACTGGTCGTACTCGGCACTCACTACATTCGCGTTGAACACCGGCCTAATGTCGAACTTCTTTGCATAGGCTTCCAAGTATTGAATAAACTGTTGCTTACTAGGGTACGTTGGGAAGTCTTCAGAAAATGACATAAAGGGCAGCTCACAAAATTGCTTAGGCAAATGAAGTCTAAGGCGATCATAAGTTTTTAGCTGCCATAAAGATGCTATACAATTAGATCTCTCTAAAACCAAACTTGGCAAACCTTTTTCTTTCAAACAAGCTGATACGGCTAATCCCGACGGGCCGGCCCCGACGATTACCGGTCCCGGAATCCACACACGTCTTCTCGTCTTCGTCTGATTAAGCCTGTTGGAAAAGGGATCATGAGCACTTTTTCCTTCTATTTCTCTCAAGTAATCCATGAACACTGCCAGTATACAAGAGTAGTTAATATATATGTCTATATATAGCTACTATATCCGAATCCAACTGTATGTCTATGGATCTTGACCTTTCTCTCTCATACTTTTCTCTCTCTACTTCAAAGATTTCAGCATATGATAATGTGGTCAAAAGAACGTGTTTTTTATCCAGAAAATTTCAGAAAATTTAGGGATAATTCTTTCTTCTCTATATATATCTGAAAAGAAAATATTCAAAAATAAGGAAGTCCTTAACTGGTGGAATGTTTTAACAGAAATTCTTATCCGCTAATGCGAATGAATTTTTCTTTTTCGAGTTTAAGTGTCATGTAATTAGAGGTGGTACCGAAGTCTACGGGGATCAGCAAATCTGCATTCATTCAAGAAAAAGACTCTCGAAGTGATTTAAAACATGTTTGATCGAAGAGTTCCGTTAAATATAAAAATATGAAGTAACATAAAAGGAATTGAACTTTTCTTTTTAACAAATTTGATATTTTAAGTCGGACTTCAAATCATAATATAATATCAAAACTTATAATGTTTAAACGAGTCATTCGATCCATCTAAAACTAAAATAAACCATCTGATTTCAAGATTGATGTTTTCAAATGAATCACGATCGTATTCTCTCATTTTGGTTAAATAATAAAAAATGAATTAATATAAAAGAATTTAAGCTACTCTTAGCAAGTTGACATTTTAAGATGGAAATTCAAACCTTAATAACTTCCTTTTTCAAACATGTCACACTATTAAAGATTGACATTGTGTGGAATTTTAGTAATAAAAGATTATATTTTAAAAGGGGTGTTCTCACTTAAATTTGCTCCATTTTAAGGTTTAACCAAAAATGCTTTTAATGTTTTGTCTAATCGTGTATTCAGTACGTATTGCGTATTAAACACGTTCTTAGATCACGAAACATAAACTAATGCAATTTTTCCTTGTTTTTTGTGGTTTTATTGCTTTTTTTATTTAGGGAAATTTGCACTTCTCATCTGCAACATTAGCAATATGTTACTAATCTATCAACAATCTTTTTTTAACATTTGACGTCCCCATCATTTCACTTAATTGTAAATCGCATCCCTGTTGACAGATTCCATTTAATTTGAATGTTAAGATCGTGTAAAAAGATAACTTCATCATTCACTTTAAATAAATAGAAAACAAAAAATATCAAAAATACATAAATATGTAAATTTCACAGAAACCCTCAAGAATACGACAATAGCAAAAAGACCACCTCGTCTCAACCTATTCATTTTCTTCCCTTCACCATAAGTCACTGCCACTAATTACCTCTGTTCACAACTGTTGAGGACTCCGTCACTGTATATTAATGGGGTTTTGCTGTTTGTACACAATCGCGAGCCCCCCTCTTGTGAGGGAGGTTTACACCGAGGTGTCACATAGCAAAACTCATATTAATGATAACCTACCAATATACCAAATTGAGGTCCAATTTGACATGGCTTTAGAGATTGAATTTTTGCCTGTAAATGGACATCTGAAGGGCTTGAAAATTCACAACTGAAAAAAGAGAAAATCTGAAAATTTCTTTCTTTTTGTGATCTCTTCTTGGTCCGTCCAATCTAGAATTCGATTTTTTATTTTTAATTTAATTAAAAGAATGTTTTCTCTCGTCAGTGTACTCCTGAACTTTGAAGGTACAATAGAGGATTACAAGTATCAAGTTCTTTGAATCAAAAATTGAAAGTTCGTGATCTAGAAAGCTAGAGATTCGTGATTTAGATCCAATTCAAGAATTGATCATCAAATTTGAGTAAATTTTCAATTCTATATTTCTTGATTATAACATATACATAAACATCTAGTTACGATCTTGAATTTTTGAACTAAAGAAAATTTTATTTTCGGATTTTGAAGGGAAAAATTGTTAGAGATAGTTTTACATCATTCAGTTACTCTACTTTTTATGTTTACATATTATCTTCTTCGTATTAACTTATTTTCACCTTAAAGTGGACCCCCAAGACGAGGCTCCCATCCCTTTCTCAGGATGATTCTCAGTGTTAAATATTTTATCATTAGTATCATTTATTATTCTTATTGACTCCTATACACATACATATAAATGTAAATAAATAAATAAAGTACGACTATATATGTGTGTGTGTATAATACATTATTTTCATTAGGCTCAATGGCTTCCTATTTGTCATTAATAATCCTCTTCCTCTTTACAGCATTCTTGCTGTTCATGGCCGTAACCAGTGTCATACATCATTCAATTGTCTATGCCGTGGTGTGGTCCGTCGGGTTCGTTTTGTCCTTCATAGGCACGATTTATACGTTTACACAGGTTCGCGGCATTTCTTCTAGTCAGGATCAAGACATACAAGTTTCAGGTGTAAATGCGACATAGAAATAAGTTATATGATCCTCGTCAAGTCGAAGATGAAGTCAAATGTATCCTGGAAGATAAATTCCCAACATTTCATATGATTGTAGTAGATCCTTATTAATTTTTACATATATTAATTGCCAATAAACTTTAATTTTATTAAAAAAAAAAAAAACAACTACTGCAATTAAATATGAAAAAGAATATCAGTTTCTTAGGAATCAAAATTACAGGTTGTATATTCAACTGATGCATCCACTATAAGGTTAATCCTATCCGTCAATGTTCTAAAAGGTCCACTTATGCTCCTCGGAGAAAACGTCATGTCTCACACCTAGGTAAGAATGGATTAAACTACTTATACAGGGAGCAGCATTGGATTGACTACCAAGAGTGTAATTTTTGTAGCAGTGTCAAATGATATGATATCATATGTCATTCTGTCAAGCTATATGTACACATTCCCTGTACATACAACAAAGTTCGGTAAGAAAATAGATTCAGGATTTTAAGTATCACACTAAATCAGCAACAAAAACATATTTCAGAATTTTTTTTGCAGCAAAATATTTGGAGTTACAATCTTATTAACTCAACCAAACTATAAAAAAAAAATTTGGACCCAACAATTTTAATCCTTACCTTCCCCTAAATTATAAACCCATAAAATTACACCATGTACAAACCACAAAGATACATCCGCATACACGATACAAATTCTCCACGAAACATGCTAAAATTGTTTGCTGATCAGGATAAGGAAGTGAGAACATAGGTTAAATACCCCTGATAACAAGTCAATTTTAATTGCAAAGACCACAACTAGGATAATAGGGTTCTTTCATTCGACGTCAAAGGAAGAATATTGCCACAAAAGCAATAATATCGAAGTGCAACAATTGAAAATTTAGTGAATTTTAAAAGTCCTCATAAATTCTAAATATACCGATAGAGAAGGCTAAAATCCACTAAATTAATCTAGATGTCCCCAATAACTCTCAATTTATAAGGATTTCAGTAATAAAGGAATTTCGAGAGATTTGAATGAAATTCAAGTTTAAAAATACTCATAACAAACTCTCTTGAATTTTCACCCTTTTTAACGAGGTTCTTATAAACATTGTAAAAATCTATTCAAATTCATTAGAATTTATAATTTCTTAAAATTTTAATCGAGGACACCTCTCTAAAATTTTCGCCATAGCAGAGATTCAATCATTGAGGCTGGGGTTCTTTGTTTTTAAAGAATTCCATCCCTCCCCAAATGTCACTATTTTATTGATTATAAGTAAAAACCATTACACTAAATGATCATTTGAAGAATCCTTGCTGTTATTTGCTGCCAAGAGGATAGTGATAAAAGTAAAACCTGAAATTTTAATTTCCCTTGTAGGGCCTATTCGCTTGTTTGGGAAAAATTATAATTTCATTATAATTTATCGATCAAAATCAAATATTAATTTAGCTATGTACTTATTATTCACACGTTTTGTGGGACTACTACTCTTTTTCATTATAATCACATTATAATTCTCCAAAACGAGCAATAAATTTGATGGGCCACATGAAATGAATCTCGATTAATGATAGTGCATTTATGTATTGTTCAAGATTAAAGGAATGAGAGTACAACTCTTACCAGATGGAATTGAAGAAATAATTTTCTCATAAATTAAATATCAAGAAAATGATATTTAATTGAAAAAAAATTATATTCATACCACAATCCTCATTAACTATGCTACATTTTAATTACGATGAATGTTCTTAACACTTGCTCATTTCGCACTTATTTGCTCAGTTTTTCATCAAATTCTTACCATCAACCTTCTATTCATTTACAGATTTTGTCTTTTGTGACGATTTTCGTTCAAAAATTTTGTTAAGAGAGATAAAAAAGACTTATTTACCTTTTGTATTTGTAAATAACCAAAATAAACAACAAATATACAAGTTTGATAAAATAAATGTCTTCATTTCTCTGTACGTTAGTAGAATATTTAAACAAAATTTGTCATCAATTACAATATGTGCTAATTAATCAAATATTAATGGTAACAATGTGATGAAAAAATTGAGGACGTAAGTGCAAAAATGAGCACATATTGAGGACCTTCTTTGAAATTAAAATGTGGTCAGATCATAAAAGAATTTGGTGGGACTATAATTACATTATTTAATCTCCGCTCAATTCTATCATTTGGACTGACGGAGATCAATAGCTCACAGTCAATTAATGGTAGTCGCTATTTATTTCACAACATGTGAAATTTGACCAAGTTATCTGAATTGAAATAATAAATTAAAAGTATATTTATTTAATTAAATCAAATTAAAGTATAATTACTAGATTGAACAAAATTGAATTACAATACCTGATTAACACATGGGAAAAGTATAATTACCATATGGAGTTTACCCTTTTACAAACTAATATCCACAGTATATAGTCGTTTGTCATCTGGCCTGGCCCAGCACAGCCAGTCTTGTGCTCTGTACCCTGCAGCCCGCTGTCATACCTTGGGCAGTTGCAAGTAAATAAGTTTGTGCTAAGTTTAATTCCTAGTTTTAAATATCACATTTCATAAATAACAAATT
>CAIGRN010186350.1:0-10050 GCA_903798345.1 Fraxinus anomala | reverse complement strand
TCCTGATAAAAAGAAGGGAAAGTCACAATAACAGTATTTCAATGTCTGTAATTTGATGAAAAAGAACTTGATTGGCGTACATGGATATTTTTCCTGGAGTTTTAAATATCCACATTTGGCTGATTCTCATTGACAGTTCAAAAAAAAAATGAAGAAGAAAACTGCCAATACAGGACTGCCATTTCAGCCCCGTAACTGTCCCCTGCACAAGGGGCAAAATCCGATGAAAAATATCCAATCTAGGCAATCGTAATCCGGACATTTGTTGATCACGCCAATAAAATCTTTATCAATATACAAAAATTAACCACATCAACGGCAACATACGAGTTAAAAAGAAAAGAACAAACCAAGTGGTTAAATATTGAATATCAAACGTCGACTGCCAGGCTTATATTGGATAAGCCAGATGCCTAATCGGTCCCTAACCAGTACTCAAGTCAATTTCTTCACAACCCTTTTTGAATAATCTTATAAAAATATCGAATTTGTTCCCGTGAGTCCTTGAATCGTTAACACAAGAACCTAGATAATGCATTAGTGAAACAAGTGATTCCCTCCAAACCCGCTTGTGCCATTGCTAAAGAAGGTCGAGGACAAGCCTCTAATTCATTACCTGCCACCATTGAAGTGATTTTTGTATTATTCCTTCCTCAAAGAGAGCATCTTCGACCAACCTGAGTTGATTTAAATTATATCTACACAAGAAACGCATCCTTCTTCGCACATAGTATAGTAAATATAAAGAAAAAGCAAAGACGGGGATGCCAAATAAGAAGTAATGATGGAAAAGGTAGATGACATTAAAATCTATTGTCCTAATATCAAATGGCTTATACTGGCTAGAATAGCTCTAGCAGAATTTTAATTCTGTGCAAATGAAAAACAATAGTAAGTGATTGAACGAAATCAAAAGGTGCATATCTCGCCCCAAGTAGCTTACGATGGGAGCTGAAGAAACGCACACCAAACTTCAGTAAGCAAGTTGATTCCTTGAAGTTATAATATCAACACTGTACAGATGACCTTAAAAAGCCTGACTCCTGCAAACACATGGTGAAACAAAAACACGACGCAAAAATTAATTCAACCGAGGCAACCCAAATATCATGAACCAGAAAAATAAAGCAACATAAGGCCGACGATTGTTTCAGTTTAGGACGAGACTAGAACTGGTACAGAATAGGAAGCAACCTAGTGGAAAAGATGGCAGACAAAGAGGTGGCATCTCTGGAAGTAAGTGCAGTGTTTACGAGCTTTGATAGGTCAGCCAGTAAAATTAGAATATATCAACTACGTCAATAGCCTAAATCCACCTCAAATTTAGCCAGAGAAGACCGTGAAATTATGAGAAAACGGTTCACATATACTAATGGATTCAGCAAAGAAGGCAAGATTTGTAATCTGTATGAAAATGGGTTAAAAACACTGTTAGCCACTGGACATCCATTTCTCCATCTGCCACCGTTTGTTACATTGATGGATATGCTGATATGGCACAAAGAATACTGTGAACCGACCAGTTATTCACCTTGGTAAAATCACACATAGGTGTATAAATGCACTTCAGATTTGAGAATTTTCCAGGGGAAAAAGTTTACGATGCCGTGAAAACTAGAAGATGAATTACATCAACCCAACCTCTGCATTTCTCCTTCCCCTGTAGTACCCCCACCCTCCTCCCCAGAAATGTGACAAGAAGCCCGTAATCAGACGAAGAGAATGCATAACAATGGATACACCTTTCCCGATTTAAAATATATATATATTGAGCAAGAGAAATGGACATTTTGGAGATGCAGTAAAACAGACTTTTGTTTGGACACCAATGGCTGGTGATTTCAAGGATAAAATGGCTTGACATTATCTGAAAATATACAAGGAAGTTTTACATTTATCAAACTCCAAACTAGATTAGAATTGCAAGGTTGATGTTAATGGGTTGCAACTTGCAAGTTTAATTTCCATAGGTTCTAATATGGTGAAATGAACATTGAGTGTGGGAAGAACAAGGGAGATGCTTCAAAGAGGGCAAAGTGTTGGGACGTTTGTGGGTGAAGGGGCGGAGGCTGTCAGAATGAGGGCTGGGGATGTCAATGTGGATGGGTAGTGGGTGGGAGGGCCGGGGGAGTGTGGATGAAGAAGATTGATTGTTTGTTTTTCTTGTTTCTGTTTTATTTGCTCTTATTTATATTTTTATATATTGAAAATGAGCTGTAGAATTATCTCTTCAACCATAATATCTTATCATGTGAAAACTGCATTTCCAAAGTGCGATCCTCCTACATAAGATCTTGTCAAGGTGACAACAAAATTGGTTACAGTTTTTTATGCCATGTCATTTTTATTTTTGCCGCATTAGTTTTTTGGTTAATGTAACAAACCCAGATATACAGTGCTTAGACTAAAAGAAAAACGGAAGTTCAGTACTAACTTGAAACGAAACAAAACAAAAATGTCTGACGACCAAAGTAAAACAGCACTATAAGTTCGGTGACAAAAAGTGATTCTTTTAATCCATAGGAAAATTCAATAGGTTTTCATAGTAAGAGATGGTGGTCTAATGGTCTTTTATTCTTGTTTTAATATTACGCTAAAGCAATAACCTTATACTATCCAAAAAAGTTCTCAGCACATGGGCAGCATCAGTATTTGAAGTTAGATCCAAAAGAATAGCAATTCAATTGTGGAAACATAAAAGTGAGCATCCAATAGACAATAGTATATCTTAGTCAACAAAATGTTATATACCTTCATACTTTTACCAGGTGAAGTTGCTTCAAAGCCAGGCGAAAACATAACACTGCTAATAGTCGAAGCTTGAGAAATGAGAGGTCACAAAGAACTTAACAAGGCAAGAAACTCTTCAGGTTCTTCATTTTCCCTGATAATCTGTTCATTAATTTCAGTCAAATGCTAAAGTTTCACAAACTGTTTCAAATGCTAAAGTTTCTCCATAAAATATATCTTGTCCATCATGCATCCAAACCCTAAAGGGCTCATCCTAGCCAAAATTGGTAAAATAGCAGAAAGTTAAGAAAGAAGCAAAGTAAAAAGTATCTATACCTCAATTTTAATGTCTTCCGGCAATCCCATTTGAGAAAGAACATTAGAACTAGCTCTTATCCAATCAATCTCTTTTAGACTACCCGAACTTTTCTGGCTACCTAATGTCATTTCTGTTCTATCACAACTAAAAGATCTACCCACCCATACATATAGAATTCTATCCTCGACATTGCTAGAACCTGTAGTCGGAGTGATAAGAAGGAATACAGATTTGGAATCCAAACCATAAGTACCAAAACTCACAAGCCTTTCCAAGCTAGGCCATCGACATACTACTGGTTGCATTGAGTTACAAGATGATGAGCTACCATCTATCATTATATCCAATAGACCTGCATCCTTTTCTCCCAAAAGATGTTCACATGGTTTATCAGAATGTTTCAACGTACTAGCTTTTTCACAGCATGAATCTACAGTAGCATCCCCACCTGAAGTTATCAGCAATCCATTCTCTAGATTTTCCCTTCTCTCCCCCTTATGCTGCATGGCATCTTCCCTACTATGCAATTCATTTGATGAAATAGCATCACCACTTACACTGACGCCATCACAATCGTTGGCGAGATCACTTGAAGGAGCACCTTTTCCTTGAGAATTATCATCCTGCAGGGGCAGCTTGAGACACTTTGATAAGCTACCTCTCCGCTCAGCAACGGAAAGGAGTAACTTCTTAGATGGTGAAGACCCCGCATGTGACAAAGGCTTTGATGTAAAATTGACATCAATATACTTTGAACTTTTAGATACAGAGTGTGGAGAAAATTTGGATGAGTGCAGGGACATGTTAGAGAAGTTAGACAGACAGGAAGATGTTAGATTAGTACATGACAAAGCCAAAGGGGATGTGGCAGGGGAATCCCAAAAATATGTTGAGTTACTGCTCGAATCAGGGGAAATAGAGTCTGGAGAAAAATAATGAGGTGAAGAAAATGAAGGTGATGATGATGACGAAGACATTGACGATGGTGATGACGATGAAAAGGATAGTGACTTTGATGAAAACAAATAATTTGCAGAAGATTGTATCTGTTTAGCTGTAGAACGACTATCAACAATCGAAAGGGAATCAGGGTAGATTCTGGAGACACCTGACTTAGAAGCAGAAACAAAATCTTTCATATTCCCGGAAACAAACTTGCGCCTTAGCATGCTCCAACAACTTTCTCTCACGGGAAGGTGTGTTTCATGTTCGGCTTCAGAAGACGCAGAAGGCGGGGCAAATCCACCAATTGTAGCTTTTCGAAATATCTCAAATTCAACATCATACAAGTCCACTTTCCTCTCCCCTGTTGAAATATTAGTTGATGAGCCAACAACACCAACTCCATTGCTAGATGTGTCCATCAATGGTAGGAGGTTAGAGAAAGCATCCCAGAAGTATGAAGGCTCGTCACCTTCCTTGATAACTACAATCGGACACTGAGCTTTTTCATACCGAACAATTTGGCAAACAGCTCCTCGGGCATCCCTTTCCATGATTCCTTCACAATTCTTGCCAACCCAAACATAAATTGTAGAAGGAACGTGTATAATAAATGCACCTCTAGAATCCAAAGCAGATGGGGAAGGGTCGTTAAGCATTTTAGGAACCAGATGCAAAGGATCGTAAGGTGAGTGTGGAGCCATCCTATACATCCTTAGTAAAGAACTGGGACTCAAAGGGAAAGCATGAACTCTTTTTTGGCACTGCAATAACTGGCATGCAAACCCCATATTCGGATCAGCAATTCCTCTAGCAGCCTTCACATATTGAAATGCATCATCAAAGCTTTGCCCTTCTCGCCACATTAGATAAGCAATCACCAATGATGTCGACCGAGAGACTCCCTGACAACAATGAACAAAAACCCTTCCACCCTGTTCTCTAACATATTCAAAATAGTCAAAAACATCATACAGTATGCTAGTTATATCCTCCGACGGGCTATCCTGCAACCATAATGTCTTATAAACAAAATCAGCCTTGAAATATTCAGGGCATACAAATCCCACACAATTTAGAATATGAGTAATACCATGCTGCTTAAGTATCTCCCTGTCCCTTGCAACTGTATCACCGCCAAGATAAATGTGTTCAGCAACCTTCGAACACTCCTTGTCAAAGAAAGCGATCTTTTCTCTCTTCCCAAGCCCACAGCCATTGTTATCCGGGTTTCTCTGTATTTTCGACAAATCAAGCTTCAGCCTCTCCCCACCATCATTTGAGCTGCTCCCACGAGGTGTAGTAATAAGCGGCCACTCACCAACATCATCAGACCCTGCTTTAGGCCACTCATCTAAGCTCCTGCGAGCAATTGCCAATGGGGGCAGACACGACCTGGCCTTAAAACTGTGTTGGGTTCTAGGGGTTAATGGAGGAGGCATGCGCTGACCCATCCCACTATTACCGTTATTGCTGCCATCAAGATTTAAGCCATCTTTATTATCAGTGTAAGGGTTAAGTGGGGGCAGTGAAGTCCGCGAGGATGACCATGACGCCGACCGCCAATAAAGTTTCCTGCCACCAGAAACTTGGCACGGCCCTTGAGAACTTTCACTATCATCAGCACCACCACCAGTAGACTCCTCCTTTCCCGACATCCCCAAATTGTCCACAAAAATTCCAACAGTCTATAACCCTAATATCCACGTATTGGAACTAAAAATGCTTTCAATCCGTTACAAGAAAAACAAAAATAATCACTGAACAAGTCATACCCTAATCAGTTCCTCGATTTTCCTTTCCACCTGTAAAATAAAACAAGCAACTCATCAATTAGACTTCGCGATTAATCACTACGCAAACCTGAGATTTGGTAAAAGAGAACACCCCCACACGCAAAAGTATATACCGAATAACAAATATTAAGATCCAGCGAACACACTTCCATACTAGAATAATGTTTCAGGAGTAAAAAAACAAAAGCAAATCCGTTTCTTAGGTTTCTGCGGCACATATAGCAATATCCACATCTGTATCAACGTTTGCGTTTACATATACATAACTTCAGATTAGAACACGCAAAAAAGTAGAGAAAATACATAGAGATTGTATGTATAGATTCGTAACTTACCAGAGAAAATTCCTGTTTGGGGGAGTGGGAGTGGAAAAACTGTAAAGAGAAGAGAGTGGTGGCGAAAAGCGGTCAATTTTAATTTTTTATTTTTTCCTAAATCGAATTTGAGTTAATTAGTAATTACCCTCGGGAGGGGAAAGTCAGTGTGGGTGGGTCTTATCATGTGAATTGTCCTCCTCCATTAAAGTGGGTTGCAGATTTTCATCCCTTATTTCTTCCATTCCTCCACTTTTTTCTTCTACTTTTACTTATTTACATATTTTTTATTCTCTCTCTTTTTTTATTCTGTTTTGTCTTTTTTACATGGAAAGGGACAAGTGGAAGACTTTTGAAATTTGTTGAAAATTAAAATTTGTATAAAAAATTTACTTTTGGACTTTTTGTTTAAGAGGTGTTTTCCTTCTAATTGTAGTAGTGTAGTACCAATTCTTGATTTGTGTACTTTTGTTTAATGATCTCATTTTTTTAAAGTTACAAAATTTGAAGAGTTGATCATTTCACAAGCCATTTTTACACAATCAAAATCTCATTCATTAATAGATATTTGGTCCTTAAGGTAGCATCGAAATTCGAAGTTAGTTCTTAGCCCCAGTTTGAGTTCCATTTTTTGGAATGCATTTTTTCAAAATTCATTTTCGACTCACATTCTCCTATAAAATAATTATATACGTATTTCGAAAAAAAAATCTTTACTTTTTCACCACACATTCTCCAAAAAATCATTATTTCATAATTCATTGTACCCTAAAAATGGGGATCAAACATGGGTTTAATTTATTTTATTCCAAATCAGTCACTAAAGTATTCTATAGTTTTTATTTGATCCCTTTGATAGTTGAATTGATGGCATATCTCACGCATATGTTGTTCGAAGCCATTGTGTAGCAATGGAACATTACTCCAATTTGCTTTCAATTAATTTAACGTATCTATTTAACTGATTTTCACATCCAGCCTTACTTGGTGCATTTAAAAATTTAGATTTTTAATCTAAATCAAAGTCAACAATCAATTTTAATCACATATTTCATGGGTTTCGTAACTTTTCAACCACATATTTCATCAACATTTATCAAAATATATAAAAAAATATATAATTTTAATCCCCACCAAACAAATGGAGTTTGGCTTTCATCATCCCATTTTTCACACAATTAAGACTTGCTTGATAATGGGGTCATCATCTAGTAGGTTCAACATTAATCCCACTAGCAAAATGAACAAGTTAGAACCATCAAGAAACATTGTGAGTAATTTGGAGCAAAATAAAATTCAAGACCAACTTGAAAATATACTACGCCTTAAAGGACCAAAGGTATACTCAACCCAATTCTCATTGTAGTGCCTCTATTTTTCTTAGGAAAAATTGTAACAATGGTCCCAAACCTTTGAATTTTTTGTAGACTTTACTTCAACCTTCGTTTTGTGCCATCAGATAACCCAGACTTTTGAGAAATTAGCACATGGAATCCAAATCATCTATTTGACTGTTAGTTGATCAAGATAAATTAACTTTGACTAATTTTGATAAAATTAAAAGAGGCAAAATTGTATGTTTAAAATTTCACATAAAAAAATTATAATAATTATATAAAAAGAAAGACAGAAATGGAAGAACCCGCCCCATTCCCGCGCCACCCACCCGAACCCAAAAACCAAACCAAACCAAACTCATCTCAACCACCAATTATCGTCGTCGAAAAATGTCTCCGACCAATTTTTATTTATTTTTTAGTGAATTATATGTGCTTCTGTGTGGATCTATTTGTATTTATATGCATTTATATGTATACATTGTAATGGATACGTATAAATATGTATATATTTGTATAAATTTGTATGTATGTATTTATTTATTTTGGTTTAATTTTGAATCAATTTGGGAGTTGAATATTTGAAGGCACTTTTGAGTTCATCATCTTCAGAATGTGCTCGAACATGATGAATCATCCGTACATTCTAAATTTCGACCATCGGTGGATAAATTTTTGAAAGCTAAAACCAAACTTGGGTGAATAAAATTCAATTACAATAGCCTCCTTCCCACTTGTAAGTATAGCAGTGGATAATATTTGCTCTGCTTCTCTCCATTCTTCAAGGTTCAAAATCTTTCCCTTATTGCTGATTCCACCACTTAATTGAAACGAGCTTTGTTGGGATATTTTGTTGTTGATGAAATTAAGGGTTATGATGCAAAGATTCTTGACTAAATTGAACAGCCATGGAGGCTACGAACGGCAGGTGCTACGGTTTTTTGGTTTATGCGTTTGCCTCATACGATAATTGCTATGTGGGAGGGGAAGAATGTAATTTGAGATCTACAAGTTCTTGGTTGCAAATAAGATATCATTACTATGTGTTTTGACGAAAATAGTGTCGACGTTGGATGGCGATGATGGTGGCTAATTTTTAGAAGTGGGAGCGTGGGAGAGGGCGTAGGGCGGGGTAGGGGCGGGGCGGGACGGACCATTTTTTATTTTCTATGATTTTTAATATTTTTTTGGTTTATTTATTTATTTAATGTGATAATTTTAAAATTATCATTTTACCCCTTTTATTTTGGTCAAAAATAATCAAAGTTAACTTATTTTGGTCAACTAATAGTCAAATTGATGATTTTGACTCCAACTTCTAATTTTTTTGAAGGTTTGGGACCTCCACTGGTAAAAAGTGAAAGTTAAGGTAAATTTTGTAAAAATGCTAAAGATTTGGGACCGCTACTACAATTTTTCATTTTTCTTATTGTACTCCCTCTTTTTGTGGGGAAAATCTACAATAATGTTCATTTGAGAATTTGTTTGTTTGTGTCGAGAAAATAAACATTTTACCTTTTACCTTTTTATGTGAATTTTTATTACAATTGGCTCTCTTTGATTACTGGGAAGATAGGATTAAAGTTCTATTTGAAATAACGAAATATGAGAATTTTAAATTAAGGGCACGAGTTGATGAGAAACAGGTTGGAATACGTCACGCACGTACATAGAATGTACAATTTATAAATTGTTAAAAATTAACTTTGTCGAGCACGTTTACTCGGCTAATTTTTTAATTGCTTATAAGTAGTGAATATCTAAAGATGTAGTGTAATGTTAGTACCACTAGTGTTTGACACTAATTTAAGTGGCATTAAATTGCAAATTCAATTAAACGAATCACACAATTTTACTTTTAATTGAATTTATCATATAATACCACATAAACTGGTGCTCTAACATCACGGGTGTTTGATAACATTATTCTAAATAATTATAATCTTTATTAAACAATGATCACGTGATTATAACTGGATTGTTGGATTACTGGCTTGGTACACTTCATCGGTTTAAGCCAACTTGAGTTGGTTAAATTTTCAAAATTTTTTATCAATCATGCTACATGTACACTATTTCCATACACATTTCTTTACAATATTTCATATGTTAACATTTATATTCTTGATTTTAAACTCATCCATCATATCATTNACGTGATTATAACTGGATTGTTGGATTACTGGCTTGGTACACTTCATCGGTTTAAGCCAACTCGAGTTGGTTAAATTTTCAAAAAAATTTATCAATCATGCTACATGTACACTATTTCCATACACATTTCTTTACAATATTTCATATGGTAACATTTATATTCTTGATTTTAAACTCATCCATAATATCATTACACGAATTTCTTCCACATAAGGAGAATGTCAACTATGTTGCAAGGGAGGATGTACATATAGCAATTCAAAATTTGTGACAGTAAATTACGTCAAAAATTTTCAAGATTTGAGGTTATTTGCACTCTAGTCGCTGGACACTTTTTCTAAACACAGCGTCTACAACGTTTGGAAAACAGGCACAATTCACTCCACCTAATGAATTTCTCCCCTGCTTGCTTGGAAAATCACCTTTTTTCTACGATGAGGCATGATGATAGTGGCATT
>CAIGRN010186331.1:0-14223 GCA_903798345.1 Fraxinus anomala | reverse complement strand
TACAAAGTTAAGAAGTCAAATAAGAACACTTATACAATTATTTGTATTGAAACTTAACGTTGTAATATTTTGTAACTTGTAGTTTTATGATTTTGAAATTATTCGAAACACAAAATGATTTGTTAGATTTTGTAGTTGTTGACCTTGAATTTTTGAGGTCGATCAGTTCGGATGTTTGTAAGTAAAAAGCATGCATTAATGTGAACTCGGGGTGGACAAGGTCAGCTCGGTGATAGTTTGGCTTGCGCAGGAAGCCTATGTAGTTCTTCGAGGTCAAATGGAGCGTAATGATTGAGGATCACTAACAAAATATATAGACTATCGATCAGCGAAATGCACATGGAGAGGCTCTACGTCAGTGCCCACATAATCCTCAAATTAAACAACTTATCTTCCCCCATAAGTAATTCATTAATTATTGGGGACCACCTGTAAAATTGATTCCCGATGATCTGACAGACCGATCTTGACAACCAATCAAATTGTACCAACACGTGTACTTCTTGAGCTCAGATTTGCAGTTGACAAGATAGGGAGTACGGTATACATGCATGTGTTTCCCTATAAAAGTAGAACACTGCGAAGAAAAGAGGGACGACTTTGTACATTACCAAATCTTCTTACATGATCCATATTTCAAATATCTCCTATAAACATAGAAAGAAGTAGTTGAATCGCTTGTAACGTCACATTGACAATTAATCAAAGTCGTATTCCTATTTGAAGTTGGCTTGAATTTTGTCTAAACAATTTTCGACGTCAACAGTAGTCATTGTGCCATTAAAACCTTTTTGTACTATCGGAATGGAGTTAAAGTCATTACACGATTCCGTGTTTATTTATTTTTTTTCAAATTAAAGGCAAACGACGTATGCATCGTCAAATTGATGTAAATGTTGTTCCAGTACAAAAATGCATTATTCAAAAAACGATAGTGAAATTGTTCTTGAGACATAAAACAATATAGAGGTCGTTTCAGTACGAAAATTATACTGATTAACATAACGATATTGAAATCATTCCTGAAAAATAAAATAATTTAGATATCGTTTCAACATCAAATACACACTGTTTCACTAATTTTCATAAGGAAATTGATATCGATGTAGGTCACAAAATGATATAGATGTCGTTTCAATACGAAAATTACATCGATTAACATAACGATATTGACATCGTTCCTGAAACACAAAACGATTTACATATCGTTTCAGTATAAATACACACTGCTTCACTAACCTTTTCTTTGTAGTGTAAAACTCACGAAATAACGTAACAACATTCAAATCGTTTCAGTACAAATTTGACGAGTTCGAAATCGTTATAGTTCAAATAATAACAGCAACGACATTGAGATCGTTTCTTTTCATTCAAAACGACATCCATATCGTTACTTATGTCATTTTTTTTTCATATCAAACGACAATGATATCGTTGTAGTATTAAACCCGCGACATAACATAACGACATCCATATCTTTTCAGAACAAATTTGACGAGTTTGAACTCGTTTCCGTTGAATCGTAACTAAAACGATATAGATGTCGTTTCTTTGCGCTGAAACGACAATTATATTGTTGTAGTGTCAAACACACGAAATAACATAACGACATCCATATGATCGACCGTCTCCAATGCTGCTCAACTCAGCTACTATCTGATAAGGAAAAATGTGACAAAATATATGAGCTTGTAATTCAATGAGTGGATAATTCACAAATACATATACTTTTTCCATTTATACATGGTTTTTGAAAAATCTAATTTATTTTCTTACAAATTTAAGAAACTCTAAATTCTGATAATTTCTTTTAGAACTGAAACATGCTAAAATCATAAAATTTTTACTCTTTATTCTGAACAACCAATTGTAAAATATGTCTAGTATCAACAAAAATTTGTGTAAAGCTGTCATTTCTATAAGTTAAAATCGTATTTTTGTACTGAATAAAGTAAATTCTATAATCTGAAATGAACTATTATTTGATATTTGAAAATATGTGAATCTACAACTGAATAAACATAATATGATTTACTAAAGAGTCACACTAATAAGTACCCAATGAATATCCTTACACATGTACAGAGTAATCTCAATGTACAAGGCAAATCCATTCAAATTTGATACTCTGATAATCTCGTCATACGTACGCAGAGCTGCCCCAAAAGCTAATCACCCTTGTACACAGCCCAAAGCCTATGTATATACGAGAGTGGGTCCCAAAGACCTCTGATAATCTGATCATACACTATGAAAACACATTCACATCAGTGCAAAGTGGGTAAAATCACTGAATCTAGTCATATACTGTGGAAACACATTCACATCAGGGCAGAGCGAGTAAGTGGTTTTAAAATTATTGACATATGGTTGATTTCATTCTTAATGTTTTGATTACAAGATTAATATTGTTTCTAACAACTGATTTGAGTGATGACAGTTTAATGTTAAAATCAATCAAGCATTGTCAAAATCAACATATCATAAATCTGACTCGAAATGAAGATCAAAGAAAAAGTTAAGCATTCAAGTTAAATCATTCGATACAAGAGCTTAAAAGATCAAAATCATGACTATCAAATCGGGCTCATGAAGAGAGTCAAGATCGAAGTCAAGCATTAAAGTCAAACGTCAAGAAAGATCAAGATCGAGAATTTAAGATCCAAACATGAAAGCAACTTCGAAGCAAGATCAAATACTAGGCTTCGAGGTCATATGTAAAGGCATACACACTTTGATCTTTAGTAATAAATGACAATAACTCAAAAATTATTTTGTGTACGAAGAGTTATTTTCATATCACTAGCATAAAATATTTTTGATCAAAAGTAAGATTGATTTTCCAAAATGATACTTGAACTTAGATTACATTAAAAAAAAAATCAACGGTCAACCAGACACCCGTTTGACCATCCGGACAAGGCGTCCGCTTTGACAAAAATATTTCCTTCCATCTAGACGTTCGAATGGATGAATCGGACGTCCGGTTCATCCGCAACAATCAGTTTTTTGACCATTTTCTGACCACAACGGCTAGTTAGTCGTTCGGTACTATTGCAGACATACGGATAGGTCATCCGGTTCGACAAAATATTTAACAGTTGAACTGCTATAAATACCAACTCAGTTGTCATTCATTTCAGCACTAGAGATCATTCAAATGAAATACTTTTGAGCAGAATTATATTGATTTCTCTTCTCATTTATTATTATCAGAACATTTAGCTTTGAAATTTTTTTGATCAAAATAACTTGAAAATCTACTTATCAAAGTTTTTCATTTGAAAAATAGTCTTTAAATTTTCATTTTTACATTCATTTAAATTTATTTCTTCATATCAAAAACTTTGATTGTTGGATCAAACTTTTTGAATCATTTCTCTTATTAAAATTTTTCATTTCTCTTTGTGCTTAATTTATTTATATCAATTTTAAAATAGATATATTTTTAAGAAGATATTTGCACTTACATTGTATAAATGGAGGACATTGCACTAATCATTGCATAAAAAGAAAAAAATATATGCATGATTCATGAGTGAAGCTATCATATAAAATATCGTAATGAGGATACTTATTCAATATCCCAAAAAGAAGCTTAAAAGGAATAATGCTAGCGTATGAAATAGAATAGCACGGTAAATTTGAAAAGTAAGTACATGAAATAGAATGCATACACCACATGTCTTGATTAAGCCCCAAACACTTATTTGAGAGAATTTCACATTTTACATCTATAGCCTAGTTGATTCTTGGATATTGAAGTAGTCAAAAATAAAGAGAATCCTCATTTGTTAATGTATTGAGCTACAATTAGTAAAATTCAATCAAACTAGAGAGGGTGATGATTAGTGTTATATAAATTCAACCTTAGATTATACTTTGAGAAAAGAGTAAAAAGAATAAGTGTAGGGATGTGCATCTCAAGAGAGAAAAAATGATAAATTTGACCTTTGAGGGTAGAGAATTGAATCAAGTTAGAAATTTATGGTACTCTACATGAATCTTTACACATTTGCATTGGATGAGTAGAAATTACTTTAGCAATGTAACTTTGAAGACGGTCATAGTTTTAACATAGAACTTTTAATCCCGAGAACAACGACATATTATGTAACCAAAATTTTGTTAACTTTGAGTTTAAGTTAGGTTATTTTTTGTTTCATAACAAACAAATGCTCAAGTTTGAGGGTGTTTAATAAGTATATTTTGTACATCTATCTAGGTCATTAAATTGAAGTATTTGTTAGCGATTTAAATGAATTATAGCTTAATTTTTTTTCTTTTTTATGTAAAACTCTACACAACATAGAGATATTGGAAAAATGAACTAGAAATTGGTGAAAAAGAAATAAATTCAAAGCTCGAGGACCTAATTGTAAATATTCAGTTGTTTATTCAGACCACAAAATGATGATTGAACGTAATATATGATCAATTGGATGCAATTAGTAGTCAAATGAGTGAAGCATTGAAATATAGTCAAATTATTTTCACTAATCAATTTCCAGCCGTAGAAGTTATGCTCCAAATTCTCAGCCACAAATTGGGACCCGTTTTTTGCATAGTAAACATTTGAATTGGAAAAATGATATTTTTACAATAATTGTAACTTATTGAGTTATTTTTCCAACAAATATTGAATTACCTCGATCGGATATAGGAAGAGAGATATATGATAAAAGTACTATCGTCTACTTAGAGACATAACCATGAGCACATGGTACAAATTCCTTGCGTACGGGACCTCATTTTGGCAATCTCAAGACCAAATTCCTTCTACCATGCGAAGGCAGTTGGACGTGTGATGCAGATATATTGTACTAATTTTGATCGGACGATAGTTCTTCTACAATCAAAACTCTATTTGGAAGCCAATTTAGACGTGATCTTGACCTAATTCTCAATTGTCATAAGTCCAAAACAAGAGCTACATATTAGGGGATCCATCTCTAGCCTCTTATACCACATTCATCATGAAGAACAAAACACGAATTCATACAATTTTGAGAGATAAGATCAAACCAAGCAAGCATTGAAGGTTAATTTCATCAAGATCTTAAAGAATTAAGACATGGGGTTGAAGATCAATAACCAGAAATTGCTTCCACATATTTATTGTCTCTATATTCATTCTGAGTGATGATTTCCATTATTCATCTTGTCATATTATAGAAATCATGCTAGGCTAAATCATTATTTTTAAGTCAAAGTTGAGTAGTCTAGTAATTCTTTTATTTATTGATTAATTATGCATGCTTTGTTAAATTATATAATTGATTGCGCACCATTTAGATAATTAATTACTTGGTGTAGTGTTGGGAGGCTCACAACAAGTAGAACACTGTATAATTAACATATAGATAATATAAGTTAAGAATAGCATGTTTGGCATGTCAAATCTCCTTGATAAAATCGTGTGTTTTAATGCGTTCTATTCATATAAAATCAAACTAGGAATCTGATTGAGTCGTGTTTAAAATAAACTTAATTTATCTTGAAAGAGAAATTTAAATATTATACGATTATTGATTTTCAAGACAGCATGAACAACACTGGATTACATAGTTCAGAATTGAAAATAAATAACAATTGGTGGATTCGTAAATCCAATACAACCATTCATTAATTTATACAAACCAACACATTACATATTCATTAAAATAGGTTAGAATAATTATAGTGAATAAATCTCTTCTGTATTATATAATTTGAATCTAATAAAAAACTAATACACTTTAATTAGAGTTTATTCTTCGTAGGATGATACTCAACTCATCGTATGATTTAGCCTAGCATGATTTCTATAATATGACAAGAAGAATAATTTAAAATCATCACCTGAAATGAATATGGAGACAAGAAATATGTGAAAACATTTTTTTTATTCCTGGCCTTCAACCTTGAATCTTGATTCTTCAAGATCTTGATGTAATTGACCTTCAATTTTTGCTTGGTTTGATCTTCTCTCTCAAAATTGTATGAATTCGTCTCTTGTTCTTGATAAATTTTATGATATGAATGTGGTATAAAAGTCTAGAGAGATATCCCCTAATATGTATCGCATCCAAATTAGTTTCCAAACAGAGTTTTGATCGTAGAAAAAAATTGCCCATTTGGTTAGAATTTGTACCATTCATGTGTATTGGTACATTCCATTGCCTTTGCATGGTGGAAGAAGTTTTCTCTTGAGAGTGCCAAAATTAGATCTCATGCAAAAAGAATTTGTATCATGCGTGCATGGTTATATCTCTGTGCAGCCATCAATATTTTTTTATATTTTTCTCTTACAATATTCGATTGAGGCGATTCAAAGTGATTTGAAAAGATGACTCAAAGGGATACAATTTTTCTAGAAATATATTTTTCCAATTCGAATGATTATTACGCAAAAAATGGGTCTCAATCAGGGGGTGAGAATCTAGAGTATAACTTGTTTGGGTGGAAGTTAATTGGTGAAAATACTTTGACTATTTTTTAATACTTCATTCTTTTGACTTCTAAGTGCATGCAACTAATCTTATGTGATTTTCAATCATCATTTTATGGTCTGAATTGACTATTGAATATTGCAATTAGGTCCCAAACATCAAATTTCTTTCTTTTTCTGCCTGTTTCTCGTTCATGTCTTCCAATACTACCATTTTGCACAATTTTACCTAATCAACATGATTAACACAAAATTAAGCTATAATTCATTCAAATCACTAATAAAATTTAGCCTTCGTTTGGTGCCCATTTTTACACTAAAAATGCATTATTTTGTCTTGTCAAGCACATTTGCTATAGTAAAAAAGTAATCATTTAATGTTGAAATGTTTCCAGGTTTCTGGTTTTGCCCTTCTACCTATGGACTTTGATTCAAAATACATAATACCCAATTCATTGCATTATTGTCCAACCAAAAGGTACGTTCCACGTGAAATACAATTTGCTTCCTTCGGGTATCGTGCATATTTTTAATAGGCCAAATTTGGAAGAATCTTTTTAAATTAAATTATTCACTGATTCCAACTGTACAATCCAAAAATTATTAAATTCAACAGATACATCGAATTATATTCCCACGTTTGTACAACACTAGACATTTTCAAAATGTCACGTTTCGCACAAAATGTGAAGATCACTATTGTTGTACCATATAATCGGCAAGTCAGTTCCAATCATTTCGCTGCATTTTCGGTACATTCATTTCGACGTGGATTTCGTCTTCGGCGTTAGATAGGTCAACCTTGAATGAGTCATCATCTATTTTTGCTCTATTAAATTCCTCGTCCACAACTCCAGATCGACGTAAAAAATTATGAATGCCCATCGTTGAGACAACAATATCAACTTGGGTTCCATATGATCAAGTATTTGCCATCTTTTTTTCCACACACCAAACGCTCATTCTATGACGTTTCTGGAAGATGAATGTCTATAGTTAAACCTCTCACGAGTATTCTGAAATCGGAGAAGTCGTCCGGATCCATCCTTGTGGAACTCCTGAAAAATGATACAATATATATGATCCTTTGTAAGGGGCCACGTAGCCCGATCGATGAGCAAACCTGGAGTCTACCAAATAATACTTACCCGGCCCAGTTAATGGAAAATGAATTTCAGGACTGTGTATAGCACGAGCTAGTATTCGTACTTCATGCGTATTCCCAGTGGTACCAGTAAGCACGAATGTGAAACATAAATTGAAATTGCATGCGACCAACACATTTTGCGTCGGCACTCATTTGCAGCCTATAAAATTCACCTGCTTGTTACGCGGCATCATAACTTTCACATGCATTCCATCAATAGCATCAATGCAGTCTTGAAACAAATGATACTTTGTCGGGTCTGGCTTGTAGGGGTCCTCACCAAAGTGTAGTCTAGTTTTAGTTGTATGAGATGTACCGATAAGGCAATGACAACAGTGAGTACTTCTTTAAAATAATGGCATACTGTTTGCAACGAATAATTGAAAATAGTAGTCACCCGGCGACATCATTTTCTATGCGCTAATATGCATAAGAACATTCCAACTTGCTCGTAGATATCGAACTATTGGCTACTGCGTATCCATATTCATCAGCACAATATGTGCAAAGTGTCGAAGTAGTTGCAGACATCTCTCTAAATTAGGATGTTTACATTGATGTATCCCTATAAAGATAAAAGAGCCTCGAATGGTGATATGCTCACTATTGAGCATCTCATCGTTGAAGCGAGCTAGAAAGATTTTAATGCTTGACATGCCACTTGCCTCATGCCATGAAGATATTGCACATGGGCAGAGTTGTATTATGAGGAGACAAATTAGTTGGAGAATGTCCTCTTCAGCTGAAGTAGGGGTAGATATGCTTTTAGGCCGGTGCATATTATAATATCTTTTTTTTTCCTCTCATTCAAAGTAAGATGGAAAGATCTATACTTGAGCACTTGAGATTTGACCTCTGACCATCTGGGTCTTATAAACATTGATGTGGTCGGAGGAGTCTATTACAATAATGTTGATTTTTGGGCTCCAATCATGCCAAATAAATTGGGCTCAGTTAACAACCAATCGACACCACGCACGCAAGGCTCGACCCAATACAATCGTCACGTTAGATGACTGGTGAGTGCAAGAGAGAAGGTTATGGAAACAAAAATTTGATCACAAAGGTAGGTCATGCAATCAAATTATGCTCCTAAGTAATGAACCACGAAAATATTACTTCCCATGCGAAGCTTACAAGTTCAAAATCCCTACAGTTAGCCGTGAGTGTATTGTGTAACACATTTTTCAAACACTTTGAAGGTGACCAGAGTTTCATCATAATAACAGGGTAACAAATGAGAACTATGTAGACCTGATGTAATCAACAACCACAACCACAACCTCACGCACTGACCACAATATACATGTCGAAGTAAATGTCAAACAGTTATTAAAAAACCTCACCTTCAACTTTTGGGTCCACTATTCATCGGATGCTACGATCCGACCCTCCGACGGGTTGTACTCGAGCCCGGTGCAGGCCAACGATTCCATTAGCCATTTGTGTTCCTGATGCATTGCGTCCCAGTGGTTGCGCAATTAGAGTTTACTCCAATTGTGGCCTGTTGTGGAGTTGAACAACGTTAGAACACATTCCCACCTGTATTTCATGAAACGCTGGCCGTGCCGATGTCCTTCGGCAATGGCGATTTTATAGGTTGCTATAAACGAACGCCTTTTGTATCTCTCGATCTGACATGTTTTTTGGACAACTCAACAGTGATTGACTGACTCGGACCACGAATTTCACCGGTCTGCAGGTTGAAGAAATCAGTTTGGAAAGGCTAAAAAAATTAAACTTACAAAATACAGTAGCAGCCGAGTTATGGAAAATCCACCTAAGAATTGAATGGGCCCATACGTTCGATGTAGTCGTTGAAATGGCAGTAGCGGTGCTACTGCAGTTGGACTGCCTAATTTTACGGTGGAAAAGCTGGTTTATTTATGGTCATCTGTGCAGTGGATGTGCCAAATCGCGAAGTGTGGGACTTCTTCTTCGTGTTACGAGGCGTACAATCTGCAAGCAAGCTTTTGCCAGTTCAAGATCTATTCACGTCAAGGTGCGATTAAACGTTGAAGAAGTCACCGAAATATGGTAGCTGGGTCTGTAGAATCGTCTTCGGCATCAAATTGCAACTGTATGTATGGGTAGGTAAGAGAAAATTGATTTTGGAAGGGAAAAATCTTGGCATTTGGTTTGGGTTAAGGGTAAATTCAGCCACTTCCTCTGCTGTGTCACTGTTTGCACAATGAAAAATGTATTGGGATGTCAGGATGTACTATTCCAACGTTCATATTTTGTCTACATTTTCAAACTAAAACGTGCCCAAACAGGGGCTTAATGGCTTAGATAAGTGTACAGAATACACTTATCATGATGAATGATCATTTCTTCATTTATTGTCTCATCCTTGATTAAGTTCACTAGTTGATCATAGTTTGTTGAATTTTTGTTGTGGACATCTCTCCAAATTAGGATGTTTACATTGATGTCTCCCTATAAAGATAAAAGAGCCTCGAACGGTGATACGATCACTGTTGAGCATCTCATCGTTGAAGCGAGCTAGAAAGATTTTAAAGCTTGACATGATACTTGCCTCATGCCATGGAGATATTGTACATGGACAGAGTTGTATTATGAGGAGACAAATTAGTTGGAGAATGTCCTCTTCAGCTGAAGTCGGAGTAGATATGCTTTTAGGCCTGTGCATATTATAATATCTTTTTTCCCTCTTATTCAAAGTAAGATGGAAAGCTCTATACTTGAGCACAGGAGATTCTGACCTCTGACAATCTGGGTCTTATAGATATTGATGTGGTCAGAGGGGTCCCTATTACAATGGTGTTGATTTTTGGGCTCCAATCACGCCAAATGAAGTGGGCTCAGTTAACAACCAATTGACACCACACACGCGAGGCTCGACCCAATATAATCCTCCACTTTGGTTGCTCCAACTTTTACATCCACAAAGGATGATGGTGGTGGTGATTTGCAAACCCAAAAAGGCAAGGGAAAACAAAGAGGTAGCAATGGTAATCACTCAACCAAGAAATGGCTTCCTCACTATGTTTTTTCTCTCTTCACCATGCATACCGTCTGCCACAAGGATGGATAGATATATAAATAGATTAGGTCACAAATAATTGGGCCAAAGAACACCAATAAAATGGGCCAACAAGTAACAAGGTAAATGGTCTAAGTTAATGGACTAATAATAATCCAAAACCACACACTAATCAAACCACCAATCCATCTCCAACTTGGGCCTTACAAAAATGTAGGTAGTATTCGACTCGGACCAAGTCTATGGTGTCGCTAAAATAATTCGACAACTATTTTAAGATCGGCATCAAACCACCAATCCATCTCCAACTTCGGCCTTCCAAAAGTGTTGGTAGGATTCGAGTCGAGCCAAGTTTATGGTGTCGATAAATTTTCGACAACTGTTTTTCATCATCGCCCGAATTTATTGGGTATCAAAACCCAACAAATCTCCACCTTGATTCCCAATAAATTTGCAAACATCCAAAACACAAAGTTTATACTTGCATAATCAAGGTAACCAATAAAATTGGCATCACAGACCTTACCTCGTGTTTCCAATCTGAAAAACATATCATACATACTCCATATACTTATAAAATTGGTATCGTAGACCTTACCTCGTGTTTCCAACTTGAAACACATACTAAACATGCTCCATATACTCACCAGGGCTAAGATCAAGAACACCCAAGTATAAGCAGATAATCACAGCAATCAATCAAGAGCAAATAAACATGCGATTGAGATATCATATATAGGATAACACATAGATCTTTTCAAAACATATTCATACAGAACCACATATTAACACCAAGTTAATCAATAGGTCAACTCATATGCAACAAATGCATAAATGACCCCACGAAAAGATCTCACCATACTTATCCTATCCCATTCCGTGTTGCTCACATCTCGAGAACACATATCTCACCTTATTACCCACTATACTCACAAGACTAATCACTCAACTCATGTCTAACTGGTAAGTCACAATAGATCCTAAGTTCTCGAGATAATGCTCTATCACCACATCACTTCTCCAAACTTAAATGGCTAATGGGTCTCCACCTAACAGAAGTCATAGAAGTGCATCTCTCACACTCCACCTGATCAGGGTCTTTTACAGATAAAGGATTCTAACATTTAATCACATCTCCACTCATGATCCAAATGTCACACTCTACATCCCCAGTACAAACCACCAATGTATCCCTAGGCATCTATACTTTACCTTACCAAAAGATATACTCACACACTGCTAATGCATCCTAATCCACTATGCATACAAACACATTACACAAAGTAATAAGATCACTCCAATTTATGCCAATGCACATATCAAACATATTGAAAATATAACATATAATTATGCAACCGAATTGAACAATCACACACATGCAGAAAAGATTACACATGGATGCAAACGCAGTAACTAGGTTTACACTCAATAAACCTCACTAGGGTCATCATTCGACCCTATAACCAAATTCGTTTCACCTCTCAACTTACTATTCTGCTTATCATTTTTCTTTTTAGGACAATCCCTAATAAAATGTCCAGTCTTACCACAACTGTAACACCATCTACCACTATACTTGTCTCATCCCTTGCCCTTCTTCTTACCATCTTATCACTCGAGTCACTACTCAAACTACCATTATCTTGAGCTCTACCCAAATTCATGTACTTAAACTTCATTCTACTCCTCATCATATGCAACTAACCACTTCTCTTGTTCTCTTTTATAGCTTTAATCTCTATATCTTTACTCCTAAGAGCATATGTAACAATCTCTAGTGTTAAATTGTCCCTACCATACTTAATTGGTTTCTTAACCTCTCTATAAGAATCAGACATAGAATTTAGCAAAACAATGACCATATACATTTTAGACACTTTTTCATCACAGTTAACAATATCTTGAACAAGTTTGTTGAAAATATCTAGATTGTCATCAAGACCTTTTGAATGATCCATTTTAAAACTGAAAAATCATTCAAGCAAGTACAATTTATTAGGAGTATGATGTCGACATCACGATTTATTTTATTATCGATCTTTATTAATTATGTTTTATTATTATTGGCTTATAGTAATGGGTTGGCCCAAACCCATCACTAGTAGGTTAGGTTTTTACTATTTATTGGATTTTTCATAGTAGTTGGGATAGTTATTGTTTGAATAAAAATTAATTTGGCGGCTACACTTTATTTCCTCCCATTCCCTATGCTTTTCTCGTTTCCTTCCCATGTCTTCTTCTTGTTCCTCTTTTCTTCTGTTTTCTTCTAAGTTCTTGGCTTGAATTCTAATTCATTCTACATCAAATTGGTATCACAGCTAAAACTTGGGAAATACTTCATTTATATTCCAAAAATTTCTTCCCAGTGTCATCTTCTTCAAAACGAAAACTCCAAATCCATTGCTGCACACTCCACTAAAACTCTAAATCACGATTGGCTAAACCCACCACTATATACCTCCAGCAGCCACACTAAATACCTCTAGTAGCCACACTCTACACAGAACCCACCATCATCTGCACTTATTATTCCTGCAAACAGCACCATCGTCGGCACCCGTGCTACATCGTAGCCGTTGACATCACTCTCGACAATTAGGATCGTCGTTAACTCCTATGACGACGACCCGTGCTTTAGAGAAGATAATCGACAGACACTGGGCAAATTGGCATAAAAAAGAAGTGATGTTAATGTCAATTTAGGCCTAGTGTTATTGTCAACTTGGGCTCATCCTCTAATTATTGTCAATTTGGGCTCTAATTGGGCTCAGCCTCTAATTTAGTTTGTATTTGGTGGTTTAGTTTTATACCAAAAAAAAGTGAGAAAAAATGTGGAAAAAGAAAAGAAAAGAAAAGAAAACTGAAAAAAGAGTATTTTCTTATATTATTTGCAGTTGCGGGTGAGTTTTGTCCAATTGATTTGACATAGCTACTTCAACGAACAAAGGGGAATTTCTATTTTATTTATCATTGGTTTATATTACTATTTTTTAAAAATTGCGTCGATTGATTTCTTTGTGATGCTGTTATTCTAATTTTACCTTAAGTTCCCGTGACTGAATCCATTGGCTACTTAAATTCTCATTTTACCCCATTTATTTTATGTGATCGGATTTTTACTATTATTTGACCTTTGCTCAGTTGTAGTAGCTTACTGTATTTGGATTTATTTAATCCCAAAATCTAAAATTAGAAAAAAATGCTCAAGTTATTATTTGTTGTTGCTTGCACTTATTGTTCATTGATCTCTTCATTGCACGTCATTTAATTGCTAATATAGTGCATGCAGTTGTGTAGTAGTCGTCTTGTCACTTCTAGTTTCAATACGTTAACCATGGATTCGTCACAATTTGATGCACTCACCCAAAAAATAGCAGTTATCCAAATTCAAATGACTGCTATTCTTGAAGAAAGTAGGAGCCTAGTTGCTAGTGTGAACAATTTTAAGCAAATCCTTCATGCGACTGATGTTGATTATTCTGAAGTGTCCTATAATAGACAATATCGTTGTCAACAAGGTGATCAAAAATATTTTTGATATGACGGTATGGATGGAGATTGGGTTCATGAGTGAAAATGAGGTTATGACCGTCACAGTACTCATTCTATTTCACGTCATAAGGAGCGTTTCTTTAGAAA